>MIQA02019204.1:0-27572 GCA_001887855.2 Sclerospora graminicola
AGCTAATTATAAATTGAAATACCTATTCAGCCCACTAAATCGATTTGCCGTTTTGTCAACGTGTTAGCGGTCGCGGAGGACGAGCGGGGCATTCCAGCCGACACGCCAGCAGAGGCCAAGGCGGCGTTCACTAAGATCCGCGGTGATCGTGGTGAGTATTGGTATCTTTCTATAAATAGAGATGGGATAGGGATCAATAATGTATTTTACGCAGTACAATATTAATTGTTATTGCAATATGATACCAATGCAGAGGGCGTGGACATAGTGATCAAGGCACAGGCACTAACTGGTGGACGTGGACTTGACACGTTCAAAAATGGATTCAAGGAAGGTGTTCACATGTGCACGAAACCGGAACAGGCTGAAGCGTTAGCCAAGAAAATGCTGGATGAGACACTCGTGACCAAACAAACGGGTGAAAAAGGCATTAAGAGGGCAAAAGTGTTCCTTATGGAGCGTGTGTGGATGCGGCGGGAAATGTATTTCTCGATTTTAATGGACCGCGCATCGCAGGGACCTGTGATGGTAGCGTCGCCTGCAGGTGGAACTTCGATTGAGGACGTGGCGGAAGCGACGCCCGAGCTCATTTTCAAGGAAAACATTGATATTGCCACAGGACCAACGGATGCCCAAGTGACGCGGCTTGCCAAGGCTCTAGGGGATGAGGGGGACATTCTCCAGAAGCTCGAGACGCAGATTAAGAACCTCTACAATATGTTTATTGGCGTCGACACTACGCTCGTCGAGATCAATCCACTGGCTGAGACGCGGGAGGGTGAAATCTTTGCCTGTGATGCAAATCTCAACAATGATGACAATGCCGCGTTCCGTCACAAGGAGATCTTTGCTTTGCCTGACAAGACACACCAAGATCCACGGGAAGTAGAAGCCAGTGCCTATGACCTCAATTATATTGGCCTGGATGGCAACATTGGTTGTCGTGTGAATGGTGCAGGTCTCGCCATGGCTACGATGGACATTATCTCGCTGTATGGAGGTTCGCCGGCGAATTTCCTTGATGTGGGTGGAGGTGCCACGAAAGCACAAGTGAAAAAGGCATTTGAAATTCTCGATGGTGATGATCAGGTCAAGTCGATCCTTGTAAACATTTTCGGGGGCATCATGCGTTGCGATGTCATTGCTGCGGGGATTGTAGCGGCTGCCAAGGACTTGGGCTTTAAAAAGCCGGTTATTATCCGTCTCCAAGGCACCAACGTTGAGCCGGCGCGCAAGGTTATTGCCGAGTCGGGCATTAAAATGATTGTCGCTGATGATTTAGAGGACGCGGCCGTGAAGGCTGTCAAGATTGCTGAAATTGTCGCACAGGCGGAAAAAGTCCAGATTGGCGTCGAGTTTAAGGCTTAAACGCTTACAAAATTGTTTTTTTTGGAAAAAGTAGCAACACGACGAGTTAATTGAAGGGAAAGATGACCAAGTAGCTGCCGTCTGTCTCAAAACGCCTCCTTCGCAGACGATACAAGTGGAAAGCGACCGCTTGTTATGTGAAGACTTATCGAGGCCGGTTGGCCCATAACGAGGGTAATAGGGCTGAGCACGCCACTGGAACTCAACCTAGTATGCTTCAAGATGACACGTTGATGGATCAGGTGTGTGGTGCTTGTTCGGAGCGGTTGGAACGAGACAATGATGAGTTTCGAGACGAAGTAAGACATGCAAGTAGTGGATTCGTACAAAAGCAACTGTTGGTACCATTGGAAGACCACATTCATGAAGCGTCAACCACGTTTTTTTAATCGTACGCGAGGGGTAAATTTCCGTCTCGCGGGTTTGCTAGGCTTTGATATGAACGGCAAAACGGTGGGTGTCGTTGGTACGGGGAAGATCGGCGCTCTGTTGGTACGTATTTCGACAGGGTTTGGCTGCAAGGTTCCCGCGTACGATGTCAGGGAGAGCACATACGCTCTGTTGAATATGTTAGTCAAGAGAGATCTCACGCACGGCCATCATCTCGCTTCACTGTCCGCTTTTCCATCTGCCAATCATTTGATCATTGCAGAGAGCATCGCCAAGATGAAAAACGGTGTAATGCTCAGTAATACAAGTCGTGGCGGCTTAATCGACACAGAAGCTTACGTGAATGGTCTAAAACGGGGGAACATTGGTTCGATTGGTCGGGACGTGTTTGAGGGCGAAGGTGAGTATTTCTACTGGGATCGTTCGGGTGGTATCATTGCAGATGAAACACTTGCTCGTCTTTTCACTTTCCCAAATGCAATTATCACTGGACATCGAGCTTTTTTACGAAGGAAGCTTTGATCAATATTGGCATCACCACGATGGAAAATATCAAGGCGCACGAAGCGAAAGCGGAACTGGTCAACGTAAAAACGGGTGTATTGCCATCAGTCGATCAGCATTCCGAATATTAAAAATATAAGTATGAAAAAAACATACTTATGTTGTAATGAGACGACAACATTATATCCAGACAATCCATCACCAGAAGTTACATCACTATATTATACTACATTCAATAGCCCTGCTTCCTATAGAAGTCCTTCAAGGACACTAAAGCCCCAGATAGATACTCCGAGGGTTCCGTTCGCTGAAAAGTAGGAAAAGGAGAGGAAAAATTCATAGGCATTTATGATGAAGTGGAGATGCTGTCTTTTCTTATTAAATGAGTCTTTGAAACGATGGTAACTACTCTACCATTAACTAAATAATGAAGTCATGCCGCTCGAATCCTGTTTGCACTTGTTTCCATGTAATTTATTTGGTGTTTGTACTAATGTAAGAAACATCGCGATAATCCAAGCCATTAAAATTTTCAGACCCGTTTTAATTCCGGCGCAAAACCAGCCAATTTAATTAGTTAAGTAAGTAACGAGAAGTCTCTTTTCGGACCCAGAGAGCCGAATTGCGTGGGTTACAGTGCAATTCGGCATCGACATCATCAATACCGATTTATTTTGGCATACTTCTACTTTTATTCTGGTGTTCGAGCTCGATTTTGCACATGTCTCAATTTTATTTTAGACTTGTATAAATTCCATAAGTCGAAAATATAGCCCACCATTAGCCAAAATAAGCTGAAAGCACAATAGATATTGCTATTTAGATATTTTGCAATCGCTTGAAAACCCGTTTCCCTGAGCTTCTTTGCCGTTGAAGAGGTTAGAGTGAGTGTCTGACCGGTCGTAATTGTACCCATCATGCACAAAATTACCGTATAGATACGCTATTTAGATATTTCGCTATTTAGATATTTTGCAATCGCTTGTGAAAACCCGGTTTCCCTCGAGGCTTCAATTTGCCGTTGAAGGAGGGTTAGATTAGTGTCTGACTCGGTCGTAATTGTACCCATCATTGCTGCAAAAATATTACCGTATAGATACGCACATATGGTTCTCTAGCAGAGCTTTGTCGTATCACATAGTCGTATGATGGGGTGACGCCCGTAGGCTTGCCATCTCAGCTTCAAACAATCTTGTGTGCTATTGCGTACCGCCTCCTTGTGTATTTTCTCTTGAGCCACCTCATCGTTTTGTTCCTATTCCTGGAATCATTAAGAGTCAGCGTTTTAAGCCGATTTGCCTTACCTTCCTGAATTATCGCTCCCCAACATATCCTCCTCCATTCCGATGTTAAATTAAGCAGCACCGCTGGCTCTAAACAGTTGAAAATCTTGTGGGGACAATCAAAACATTTTAGGGATGGTCAAGGACCTTTATTTCTGGTTGGGCTGCTTGACGCCAGACTGTCATCGATGCCTCGCCCGTCGGAACCGATAGCCTTGTTCTTTGCATCCACATCGATGTCATCGCGCTCCAACAATGTTCCCACTTCTTCTCGGCTTGAATGGAGCAGTTATCCTGCTCATCTGCTTCGTCCAGTTCGTCATAGAGTTCTCGTTATACTTCGCGTTTCGTTTGATCATCATCAGGATCAATCTGTTCCACGTCGTCATTTCTCGAGCAGGAGAAATCGTTAAGACTCTAGCCCTGTTGCACTTCCTGAGTTTCCAACCGTTTCCCACGTGTCCGGTTGGCTGGCCCTTCCTCGGTGGCGTATGCATCTGTCGGATAGGAATCTATAGGGGGTATGGCTCAAACCCGCGGGGTTTGGTGCGGGTTGAGGTAGACCCGCAGGCCAGCCCGCGGCTTGTGGGCTGGGTTGCGGGCTGTTTGGGGTAGCGTGTTGCACATTGCTGGTCAAGGAAGGACTTCGTCAGAATGCGTGGATTCTCTTCTGGTAGGATAATATCTCCTCCCCTGTGAGAGGGTTTGCTTACATCCGTCTACACGAGGTGGAGGTGGCGTGGGAAGCTTCTCAAAGTTTGAGGTTAAAAACGTGCAAAAAAAAGTTTACTAATCATAGTTTGAGCTAACTGTGCGTTGCAGCATCGACTCTGTAGTGAGGACATCGAAGACGGACGATTGGGATGGCAAGCGACTAAAGCTCAATAATGGGACAAACAAGATCACGATTTAAAATATGATTGACACTGCAGGCATTAAGGATACAAAGATTGTTGTACTATTAATGAACATAAAAAAACGCTGGGTGGGTGGATATTACTAAATCTAATTGTATCCAATATTCCAGACACATTAACGATTCTATTATTGATTCCATTAGGGAGCCACGAAAAAGTCAGTCACTATTTGCTGTCCAACAGAAAAGAGCTGCTCGCTGGTCTTCCGTCGTGCTTGTCGATGACTGCTCGTACAAGAACGATATGATTTTGACATATAATCACGGGCAGTGCTCGCAACATGCACAGCTTGCCTCATTTTCGCTATTTGCCATGCTGCTACTTGCTGGTATAGTCGCTATACAAACAAATTTGTGAAAGGCTTTCTTTAGGATCATTAACATCACGTAGCCAGGGTATATATAGTACCTGATCAAACAGGCTTTCACGACGATCTTTTAAGCTTTGTGCTCCAAACTGTGGTATAGTAATTGATGCAGCTTACTCTTGGTAAAATACCTAATGATCCAAAGATGAGTGCGTTTGCTTGCTACGACGTTGAATAATTTGAAACTGTTAGTCGCCTCAAATGCCAATGCACGCTCATATTCAACCAACCTCTGTACTAAACACCATTCCAAGTGGCAATCTTTCGTCTTTGCTCTTTATAATGTTCCACGCAGTGTCGTTGCCCTTCCTTGCTTTAGTAAAAATTACGAGCTGTGCTGAATCGCTCTTTTTCCGTGTTAAAGACTGCAGTGACAAAGAGGGCGCCGCCTAACTGTGGGCTGTGTGTGGGATGCGGGTTTTGCGATGCGGGTTGGAATGGGCTTGAGCCCTAGTAAGGGGTATATACACCGATCCGGCGCTCTCCTGAGACTAATTATCTGACAGCGCTCTGATAATCATGAGATCACGGGTGGAGACGTGCCAGTGTAACAAAATGGCGTTGACGTGTATTAACACTAACCAATTGGCGTTCGCTAGATCTGCTTCAAAAAAGCGAATATGCTCATTTAGTTGCAAACTTGCCACAGTATCGGTTAAGAACCTGACGAGGTGCTTAAATCGTTCGTATTGATCTAGCAGGGCCTGCTTAATATGATAGCGAGGTAGAGTGGATAAATTGTACTGTACCGGATTGCTTGCTACCAGGGAGCCTTCATGATGAACTGCCCCTGTTGTCCCCTGGAGACTGAGTTGTCGCAGTTTGTCCGTCGACGATGCTCCCTTAACACAGCAGCAACCTCTGCCATTGTTGGTCTAACCGAGGGCAAACTGCTGCATTATTTTCCTGAGCTGATTTGTACTCATCTGATTTGTACTCATCTCTCTCCGTACACATACCCACATCTTTGTCCTTCCTGTTTTCTCCATCTGTCATGACCTTCCGTCTCCAGCCATGGATATACGATTTATAGTGCGCTTGTTGAAAGTGTAAGACAAGAGGAAGTTTCGTCTCATCACGAGCTACCACCTCTTTAAACTCGATCACCGCTTGAATGCAGTGATACAATTGCATCGGGTACTCTCCACACGTGGCAACCTTCCCGCTGATGGTAAGTGTTTCTGACACGTAGTGAATTCCATGTTGGCCTGTCACTGGGTCCGGTCTAATGACGAAAACGTCCCGTTGTAATAGCGTACCTATATATTCAAGAGTACCAATGCTCCTCCACATACTCTCATGTATCAGATGATCCAGATCTGATGGGCTGGTTCCATATTGTAGTAAATACCTTTTAAATGCCGCTTCCGATTGTTGCACTGACATTTAGCCGTAGCCCCTTCCAAGACTTTTTACGTTTGTTTGTGCACCCCGGCTGGAAATTGGAGGGAAAAGTCCATGCTACACATCCTTATTTGATCCGTGACGCTGCGTCCCGTAGTAAGTCCGTCATCTCCTCCATTTTGGAATTAGTTAGCGCTTGGGCAATTTCGTACGCCTGACAATTCCCGGTTGCCGGAGTAGCGATCTATCGCAAACCCATAGCTAACATCGCATCATCTAGACTCATGGAACGACTTACCTCGACAGGTGAGTTTCGTGTCCTACCACTACTTCTCGTTGCTCGACCTCTTCCCGAATTGCAGCTAAGTGTTTTACCTTGTGATTTCTGAACAAGATAATCCGTGTTTTCCTTTTGACGCGATTTCCTCGTCACTCGTGACTTGTGCTTCTCCTTAACTTGGCCAACTGCTTTCTCTGATCCAGTTGACGGTGATGGTTCTAGGCTACGTCTATCATTAATTCCACCGTTTGTCTCCTGTCCTGGGTCCCTGTCCACCCGTTGTACCTTATCTACTTTTTTGTATGCCTTATTTTTCTTAACATTAAAAAAAGGGCGCTGATAACGACAACTTGCGAACCTTAAGCTTTTCCAATGCAAGTATCTTTCCAATTTCTTTTTTTTTCTCTCAACGACGCGCCCAACATGGTCATAAACATGCATACCAGTAGTTAGTGTTTCTTCGTGAGTTTCTCGAATCTTTGACGACCGATGCGTTATATGACTGCTATCAAAACTTCATACAACAAGTGCGATGATGATCTATTTCAGTCTGCCAGACTGGACATACTTTTGTTGCCATCGAGCTTTAGCAACGCGACATCCATTTAATGTGGCATTCCACATAAATTCTTTTTTGAAAGACTTTTATCTGGATAGACTGGCAATGATGCTCGATGGCATACTTCAGAAGGTAATGAATTAGGTTGTGTTCTAATTAGTGTACTGGCAGTGTGGTCAAAATGTTCCCTACGCGTCCGTTGCTTCTGATTGCTCAGATCTGGGGGGTGTGGTCCATTTATCAAAAGGGTGTGGTCCATCTATCAGCGCCCTAAAATAATTGGTTGTCCTATCTCTACTCCTTTCTGTGGTTTTGATTTTCTGGACACTTCGATCCATTTCTCCTTTTCTTCGGTGGTCCTGCCAGGTGATTACTGATCGTTGCGACTTTGTGTGATTCCTTTGCTTGAGTGGAACGGTGAAATTTTTGTGGGCGCTGACGGCTCCACGTCTGGGTCCTGTGTGCACAGTTTTGCAGCCTTTATCGTTACCTTTGGGCGTGTCTTACCGAGTTGTATAATTCACAATTCTTACGAACTTCACGATGGAGCGCCTCCATACTACGAAACGTTGTTTCCTGCATTTCGATAACATCTGCTTTCTTCACGGTTACGCAAAGGCCAATCTGACCGTATTATGTCGCCTGATTGATGGGGCACACTCGCATTTGGTGTCCCACTTCGCCACACTACAAACAATGTCTGCGGCCTCGAGTTGAAGGGTGTTCTAGAGAAGATCGTGTCACACCAGCTGGTCCTCCAGACGTTTCTTAGTGCAGCAGGGCACCCATCAGCTTCAATCTTCAGTTCCCAAACGAGAGAAGATAGAGACATAGGTCCTCCAGGATCAAGGTCATTTAGCTGATAACTTACTGATATCTGGGACGCAAAGAAAGCATAAAGCTTGATAATGTCAATATTTCTGGTCACATTTCTAATGATTATGGTGTAAAAAAATCAGTTGGATAGCGTAAGATTCGTCCATTTGGTCCTCCTTTTCTGCCCCACGCTGGTTTTCCTTTTACCTCCTGAGCGTGCTGGTTCCTCAGACTGTAGTCATGCTTGTGATACGGCTCTAGTATCTTTTGATACCGTTTGACCGCAGCTCGAGTGCAAAAGTGAAAATCAAGATAGTGCTTTAATGCGTTGTAACTGATTGTCTTTACCTGCGCCCTGCCTCCCAGGCTTTTGTATTGCGATGCTTTCCTGAATGCTCTTAGAGCATTAAAAGAATAACTTAATTGGTACTTCCCCGAATAAATCCATGATAAGACATCCCTCCACTTGTACTCTGATCGTCAATAAGGCGTAGCCTATCTGCCGGGTTATGATTCCTATAAGGACTTGTGGTAGTTGACACGCAAGAATTGTTCCTTCTGCTAATCCATTAACAATTGTCCACTCATCATCGGTGCCATCCCTTTGGTCCATCTTCCTGTCCGACCACTCTTTCTTGCACGATATTGATAAACGAGGTATATCTGAAGCAGAATAGACACTTGGAATGGAACTTGAAAGTATCAACAATGGAATGCTGCGTAAAAAATGCCGCTGGAATTTGTTGCGGCCTCTTAACTTTGTGGACCCAATCATGTAATACTGTGGTGTAGTCGCTCTCAGAAATTCCTTCTAAGATGCGAACACCCACAGGGGGCCCAGATTCCTGACTGTCGGATGGGGTACTCCGTCCATCCAGGTCTTGGTCCGAGCTAGCATCAATCCGGTTGGACCGGTCACTTTCATCACCTGACCATGACGACAGAGATGATCCATGTTATGTAAAGCTCACCTTGTGTACCAGTCAGCACTGCGGGTACGCTCTCTTGGTAGACTCTAGGGCGAAAAGTTAAAAGTCGGTAAAATATGTGGACGAGGGTTAGGACTAGGGTTGCTCCTGGACGGAAATCTTCACCGGGGAGCAGACTGGCGTTTTACTTGAAATTTGTATACCGCAAAGGCTGAACCAAGAGTAATCTATCAGCCAGCTTAGCCAAAGACAATAAAAGCGTTACGCCAATCTTATGTGTAATTAGGAAATCAAATAATACTCCACAATCTTTCACTGTAAGCCAAAACTTCACCACACTTTCCAATAAAACTAAACCGTGTTCCAAACACGGGCGACTTGAGTTGAGTATAAGTTTCACAGCGACTCACGGTCAGAAAGCTTCCGGTTTTTCAACCTTCCCCGGGCAAATCAATACAGCTAGAGGGGACCTTGTTAGCCCTCTGCTGTAAACCAATCATGACTTGCGTCTTAGAAAAGCGAAACGTATACTGATTTTGATCCCTTAGATCCAATATAACATTTGGTGTACCCTACCCAAATAAGCCCTGACCAGATGGTTATGTACTTTACCTGAAATAGCGTGACCAGCTCAACCTGGACAATTTGTGTACTGTAGACCAAATACCCTGGCCAGCCTAGATAGCCATCCATCCACCTCGACCTGTGGCCAACGACTCCGATTCCTTCTTCGCGGCCGCCCATCTACCTTCGGTGTTCCATCCGGCTACTACAGGGACATAGCCTTCCCTGGAGCTTCTCATATGTCCATCTCTTGACCAATCCGCCCCTTGGCCACCTATAGCCATCATCAATGGCCATCCAGCCCCACTTAGTCCAGCTGGTCAACTTCTGGCTGACCCGGCTCTGAGCCTCCGGGTCACCTCGACTAACCTGGTTCCATGCCTTGTACTGATCTGGCGCATGCGGTGTTCGCGAACGCCTCCGGAAGCTGTCATCCTGCGTCTGTCAATAGCCGACCCGGGAAGCTAGCTTGGATCAACATTTCTACCAATCAGGTAGGTGGATTTACTTCTCATCAGTCCGTTAATTCCGGAACAACTTCACCACAGTCGCTCCTGGGTCTTGTCACAGCCGCACAACGGTTTCGGCACGATCTCGCTACGCGTTCATCTTACACCATCCAACTTTGTCATGTTCTGCCCCAACAAAACAAAACACGGACCCGTCGCTGGCTCGTTCACCCAAGACCAGCTATGCCACCGATAGGCTGCCTAAGTGCGCGATCCTCCGGTCTCGGACGCAGCCGGAGATAGCCAACCTAAAAAACCACATCACTGTTTTGACTACTTAGTGGCTGCCCTGGAGAAGGCGAACACCGAGCTATCCATTAGGTGCATGACTGGCTTACCAGCGAGCGGATGAGGCCAATGTCCGGGAGGTACTCGCTGCCCTAAACTTCCAAGGCCACATTGGTCAATTGGAGAGTCAAGTTGCTGACCTTGTTCGGGAGAGGAACCGATATAAGATGCTGTCTGAGTCTATCGACTCTCTGCGCATCCTGTACCAAAAGGCGGTATCCACCGTGGAGTCCCAACGTAAGTGCGACCATGCTTGACCGGGTTCGTTTCCTTCGCTTCTTTTTTTTTTACCCTATATGTCCTATATCCCTGCAGAAACCGCATCATATACTTTCACACCTTGATTCTCGAGTCTTCCCATGCTTCCCGGAAAATAACGAAGCACTACGAGCAGTATATCCGTCTCTCTCAGTGATTGGAGAAATCGCAAGCAAGCTTGGACCAGCTTGTGAGACACCGGATCCCCCTCTCGCAGAAACTGGAGAAGTACAAATCCAGGAAGGTAGTTTCCGACCTCCTGAAAAAACGAGCGGACTCTTCGTCTGCGATAAAAAAAGGCTGCCCGAGACCGGCTGGCAGAAGCGAATGCCAGGGTGACACGTCTGATGCAGGGCCCCGCGCCTATCCGACGAGCCATCCGGAATCTTCTCGCCCTAGCCTGCCCTCGTGGTCTCGGTTCCGATTCCCCCGCCAACCAATCCTTACCGTTGTCTGCTGACTCTGGTACCGGCGTCGAATCATCCGAGGGAAAGGCGTCCACCTCAGACTTGAAGACGGCGATAATGGAGTAACCACACGCCTCCGGATCTGGGATGCTTCCCGGGACCCTAACCCTTTACCATTACCAGTCAGGCTACGCCCCCCGATAAGCGGAGGAAAACGCCGGTCCAGCCGGATTTCGTCGCTCCCCTCTCAGGCGGCCAATAAACGGCCCAAGCAGTCTTCCTTGTTGGCGGAAGAGTCGAAGGTCTGGGATGAGGACAAGCCGGGTCCGTTCCTGATCCGAGCTCGACCGCTTCAGGCCCGCTGGCTTCCGGAGGGTCGCCCTTTCGCAACCATGTCCCAAAATTCTTGCCTGGCTCTCCGTCCTCTTTCTTGGTATTTCTCCTCATGACCCCCGAGGGCCATCCACCGCTTCCCCGGATGAGGAAGATAAATCAGACCTGCTCGAGGTAGACGACGAGGCCATTTACCGAGGACCTCGTCGGTAAGTCTTCGGATTGGATGAGCCGGCCCCAACCATGGGCAGGTCTGAGGAATCAGCCGACGACTCCAAGGCGTCGGTCGAAGAGTCTCCCCCATCTGAATTTCTCGTCGGAATACCTTGAGCACCTCTGAACTAAGTGCGACTCGTCTCTGGTCCTCGGTCCAGCTGAAAGGCCTGCGTATCGCTGACCTCACTGGCAGCCGTGTCGATCGATGTTTGTCCCGTCCAACGTTGTGGATATTTCCTCCGTCTTCCCAGTCACCCCAGATTTCGGATTGGCGTACTGACCTGGTCAATCCTACGCAGATAGAAGCGGTCATGTCTTTCGAGCCGTGGACCGTATTGGCGACGGATATACCCGATATGGGCTTACCCCGCACCGACTGGTTCGCAGGTTTTCGTCGTGCGTACGCGGAATTCCTCTCCAGCCAGTGTCAAGCCATTTGGGAGTCCACTCACTTCCAGTTCATTTCAGCTGGAGCTCAGCGTGAGGATCCCGTTCTGGCTGAATACCGTGCCTGACGTAAACAGCGCCGCAACCGAGTGGCTGATGGCTGGGCCAGCCTATGTGCCCTCGTCGTTGATGGAATCAAAGCCGGCCACTGTGACCTGGACATATTCCTATGTCCCATAATGATACACCTGGCTAACCGTTGGGTGGAGGAGATACACGAGCCGGTTGATGACGGGACCTGGTATCCAGGACTAGGTAACCCCAGTCGCGCTACCACCCTCCATGCCTCACTTGACGAGATCGACCGGCGGGATCCGTGAAAAAAAAACATTAGAGACAAGACCCCGACCGTCATCCTGATCTCCGCGTGTCTCGACTCAGGAACAAGCTATGTTATACTGACCAGTGATGACCTGCACCCCGACCCCAGGGCTAGCGTAATCCGTTTGTTTTAGTTTGCCCCATTGCACCCATCGATTCCTGTCAATTTATTATTCGTTCCATCATCCATATGGAAGCGACCTTATTCCTACTTCCCACTTCTCTCCATAACCCAACCACTTATCCATCTTTACCAACTTCAAAACGATTCCTGCTCGCTCGCTGGCGGTCGAGCTCCTTCAACAGCAACCCACAATTTTAGATCCAGCTCATCCACCCACTATGATTCTTCGAAGTTTTCCCACTGTATCAAAAATTGTCTGTGGGACCGGCCAAAGCTGGTCTTCCGTTTAGATCGAACATCAAAAATCTTTTCTACTTCATGTTCGTCTGGGTCTAGCAGTTTGTCCCAACAACCTTCGGGCAACAGGACTTCGTCAAAATTGAACCTGTCGTTCCCTGATGCTAGGCGCGTACTCGGGCGATCTGGGAAATGTCTTACCGGTTTCAGCTTGACTCACCGCCATTGTATCTGCAAAATACCTTTACATTAATGCCGCACCCGAGCTTGGGGTCATGTAAGAATTTCATGAACCCTTCCCGTACGTCGCTCTTCTTACAAAGCGGGTAGATCGTAGCAAAACGACTTTTCATCATGATGAATGTTACGACGTAGCGGTATCCACTCTTGGAAGCTGGCGTTATGGGTCCCAGCACGTCCGATCACACAGTCGAGTCCATGCGACGACTCCCTCTTTCGGTCGACTTCATCTTGCCATCCTTGAACGCTTTACGCACTTTGTTTAGACGTAGAACAAACATCGCATACGCGTTCCTTGCTCATGCACTCGCCGATGATACGGCCATCTTTTATCAGCTTGTTTACCGTCGAGTACGAAACATGTCCAAGACGACGATGCCATAGCTCAGCTTCGCTTTCAGCTGCGTGGCACTCTGCGCTTGTCTCGACATTGATCATCATCAGCCTACAGCGTCGCGATCCTGTTGCGACGACCTGTTCTCCCATATTTATCACGGGAGATCTCGACCTTCATACCGCATGCCGTCTTCGCTGTCAGCGAAACCAGATTCTTCTTCGGTACATGAACGTGCAGCGCGTTCTCACGCCGGTCGTTTTTCCATGATTTGCCGTTTCATATTCGTAAAGCGACTGTGCCTTGTCCGAGCAATGTCAGCTACGCATTGTTCTTGGCAATTGGCACAATGCGCGCTGTCGTTGCCTCAGCATACTCGACAAACGCTTCTCGATCCTTGCACATGTGGCACCGCTATTCATAACCCAACAATCATCCAAACTTTACTCGATTGCGTTGAATGCCTCATTTGAGTGGTCTTCATCCTGCTCGCGCTTGCTACTTGTCTCTCTGGCAGTCGCGCGCGTAGTGTCCGCTTTTCCTATACACGGCAACCGAAGAAAAACTCTGGAAGGAATGCGCCATTTGATACATAGGTGGGGTAATATGCAGTGATTTAAAAGGGCCACTTACCCCACGTGACAGGCGAGGGAACAATTTTTTTTCGTATTCGTTGATTACTATAACAATTACGTACGGGTGTTTGCACCACGCACGAAAGATCTGCTGTTGCAAAAATGTTCGAACATTTTCTCGGTTGGTTTGAAAACAAGTTTAGCTGTCGCATACATGTATCGCGCACAGACGGTTCCGAAATGTAGATTTGTTTTGTAAGCGAACCGGGGTGCGTAGGGAGATAACGGAGGCCGGAAACCCCGTCTCAAAAGGAAAGGCAGAACGCATGAACCGAACCATTTTCAACAGGTTCGGTGCATAATCTTCGGCTCTAGAGTACATCATACATTTTGGACAGAGGCGGCTGAGTATGGAACATACATACTTAACCGCAGTCCGACAAGAGCCAATCCCGGGAGGGTCTCACCGATCCAAATGCTGACAAAAGGCCGACAACTGTAAATGATATTGTTGTATTTGGATCGCTCTGCATGGTTTTTAGATGTGAAACTCAAGTTTATTAAAGATTACACAAGAAAGGGAAAGACGAGTCCCGAACATGTCACCAGCGCGGATATGGTAGCTGACCTGTTGACAAAAACATTAAGTGGATCACGGATAGCAGAATTGTGGGACCAAATTGGTTTAAAATGAAGCTTTCTTTCGTTTTACGGGGTGACATGTCACCAGCGCGGATATGGTAGCTGACCTGTTGACAAAAACATTAAGTAGATCACGGATTGCGGAATTGTGGGACCAAATTGGTTTAAAATGAAGCTTTCTTTCGTTTTACGGGGTGTGTGAATGCTAAATTCATTGTTTTACGTCGGAGTTTTGGATGGAGTGTTGGAATATTGGAGTTGCGTTTGGTGTTGAAAGCGAAATTAAATTTCCAGTTAAGCAAAATTACGTAAACCACTTTACATGACATTTAAGTTAAATGTTCACAGTGACTTAAATACCGTAATTCTTATCTAGCCATATTTTTCATGACCGAACCCTGACAAACAGTAATATTTTGCAGATTTTGGTTTAAATTACTTACGAGCCACCAATATTTTGAATGTATATAATTGGTTATAGTACGATGTCAGGAAGGACATCAATTCTACGGGATAATATTTTCCAAGTACTGATTGGCTACTTGCAAGTGTCAGTTGCAAGCAAATGTCAGGAAGCACATAAGGATTACGGTATACACTTTTCCTTTTTCGTTTTAATCTGCGACACGTAAAGACGGACAGTACGGCATTTCCGGACTCAACCTGATTAAAGGTTCAAGTAACCCGAAAGCAGATAAACAGGTTTACTTCTAGTCTCTAGCCTGGCTAGAGGTATACGGCACTACGTTGCTAGTGTCAGCTGCTTTCTTTAATTTCCTACACACAACATCAGCACAGCCCATGGAAGCGAGTAGATACACTGAAACTGAGGCAAACCGACTCGATGAAGAACCTTAGCCGATCCCCAACTCAAGAATACGATCTTACATAGAAGCTAGTAGTTAAGAATTGGACTACATTTTACTACTTACAATAATGTCCATACTGTTCTGCCATCACCGTAATAAAAACGTGCAACCTACTAACCCAAACAGCCCGCAACCCAGCTCGCGGGTTTGATTTGAGCCTTAGTAATAACCTGCTAGCCCAAAGTAACCCGCACCAAACCCCGCCGGTTTTGAGCCCTACTTGTAAAATATGTACCATTAATGATAATATATATTAAAACTGCTACTAATGATAATATAGGCGTCTCTATCACACGCTTCTTTCCTTTTTGTGTATGATTTCTACAGTCTTGCGAGATTCATGTGATGGGTTGTTATTAGTTTAATAATACAGTTCGAATTTTGCTTAAAAGTCCTCTCAACCCAGTGAACGTTGAGTAAGGATCCGGACTACGTATCACACGCAAAGCAGCAACCTACGAATACCTATGAGTACAATAGGCCCGGGTCCTGATCCCCCTGATGATGACAGCACATTATCAGGGGAACAGAGGTCAGCTCGAAGTCTTTATCTACGGATACGGCTATAGACACCGCAGCGCAAGCGGTAACACAAGCTTCTCCTGAGGAGACTTCGTAACCTCAGAATACGGAACCTGAGTCGGAAACGGTTTTACCGGACAAGGTTCACCAGGAATCAATTGTGACTTATACGACTGCCTCTATTGTAACGGATACAAACCGGTCAAAACAGCCAGACTCAACGAGTTCCTCGGCGAATGATATGGCCTAAGCATTAACAATAGCAATGAAAGAAGCAACGAATCCAAAGCCTAGGGTCCAGGAATGGAAAGATAGTATGCAAGAACTATTCGAGGAGATATATCAGAAGGCTAAAGGACCACTTTCGCGTTTATCATCAATCGCACAGCGTCTTCCTACACTGAAGAACAGCGAATGTGAACGATTGCTTGATCTTTTCGAGACGATCGTTATTAACCAAAAGCGTGAATGGACAGTATGGCACCAACGGATTGTCAGAGCGGCTTAAAGTGTCCAGCGGTCAAATTAAACGTTCGAAGGACTTTTATAGAAAACTATTGGACAAAACCAAGTCCACACAGCGGAGGAAGAACCAACGCCGCTAACAGGATGGGCTTCCAAAATCACGGGATCGTCTGAGATATCATCAAACGATTTAATTGCTTCGAAGCCCTTCTTTATTAAAATCTTACGCAAAGAGTGCAAAAAGAAATATGAGCGCTATGCACCAGACCAAATCCGCAAAAATACTCTTAATGAATGGAAACTTATTCAACGATTAGTGGAAGGAACGATTCTGGCGAAACAACTTCCATTGTTCATCAAACGAACTATGTCGCTAGAAGAACAAGTCAGACTGGTGCAAACAATACGAGCACACATCGAAGGATGCCTCATTATGGACCTCAAGGGAGAAACTCCTATCATAAAGGCCTTATAAGTACGCGCAGTCTCCAGGAAAGTATTGCCACAGCCGCAACAATCCGAGCCCAACTGGCTCGAAACTACTCTGATCTATGGTGCACAAGTCAAGACCATCAGTTATATCGCGACCAATCACTCCTTATTTTACACAAGAGCAATTGCAGAAAAACTTGTGGAGATTAAAGTCCCCTTTCATAGGTATGAACACTCACTTCATAGTTTACACACGCGGGGTCACGCGGAAAAGACCTCGATCTGGAAAAATCAAGTGGACATCAATGGAGAGGATATGTAATTACACGTGCATTTAAAAAAACGTCACAAGAACGATGGATCTTATAAAACTCTATGGTAAGTTAAAATTCATCCTAAACATGCAGTTCCAGTTGGAGGATTTAGACAAAGGGGGGGGGGGCTTTCTCCGAGCCATCTACTTTATGGGAACTAATTTTTAATTCGGACACATACCCCAAAGTATTGTCAGGAATAAACCGCATTAAGAGGTGTCAAAACGATGTTAGTTTTGGAGCACCCCCATACGAAGGGTCGGAGGCAATGTTTACGTTGTGGAGATACTGGGCATCCAATGCGGACGTGTAATACAATCGTGGAAGATTTACTAAATTCGGGATGCATTGTTGTTTCAATGGAAGATATGACGAAGATCAAGGACCTTCATCGACCTTTCGGAGTATGCAGGAACTCCGTGATCAAGTCGAAGAAAACAGGCTTCGAGCGGAACAAGAGACAATGGATGCGATAAGTAAAAAGACATAAACACCCACCACTGTTTCGGAGAGGCCCACGCAGCAGGAAGACTTAGTAGATTCGCCTGCACTCGACAAGGCACCAGCAGCGAAAACCGATATACATACCTCGCAAGTAAAGGCAACAAGTGATGAGGTCCATCCTGACAAGACTCCACTCATACCTAAACCCAAACCATCCACTGGCTGGATACGGGTTTATCAACGAACTAAGCAGGTCGCCTCATTAACAAAATTGCGTTAGCCAAACATGAATGAGATACCTACTAAGGTTCGAGTAAAATCTAACCAAGACCAAGATCAAGAAACGTCTCAGTCAGGAAGTTCACTCACCGGGACTGATACCACTGAAGGTAACCTGGGCATGATGTCAAAACTAACTGAGAAGCGAATTTCTTTGCCGCCACCCAATCAAGGTATTTCAATAGGAGCAGCGATCACTTCGGCCAAGGACAGTACTGGAACTACAAATACCAGTTCAGGAAAAGCCATACCAATTCACAGCTCACAAAGCAGTCCAAGGTAGCTCCGCCAAACAAACAGAAAATTCAAACGGACCTAATCATCAAGGAGAGCAAATTTTAGACGCACATTGACAGAATCCTTATCGAGATTCACACAGAAACGAGTGAGGTTCAATATTTTACACAATGGGGGGGGAGACAGTGAAAACTAGTGAAGAACTTTTAAAGCTTCGCTCAGCTGAAAAGGCTATTGGTATTCAAATAACTGAAACGCCAGCGTCTGGAAACTGTCAGGTTTATGCTGTTTTCCAGGCGCTGGCCAGCAGTCGCTCTGGCAAAACAACTCGAAGAACTCACTACATGCATTAAGGAAGTTTGTCGAGCTCGGGATTTATTAGATTTTGATGTGAAGTTCCCGGCCGGAATACGTCATTATTGGGATTAGGTCGGGGCTATGACAAATATCAGCTACGGAATAAAAAAAAAGAATTTCACCAATTCTTAGATGACTTTGCTTCCAGCGGCTCGGCAGTAAGTAACAGCACCAGCTACAGCCTGGCGAAGCAATGATACGTTAGCATGTATAAGTACCATGCTTCAAGTGGGCATATCCGTAATACGCATCTTACCCGACACTGAAAAACCTGGAGTACTTCATTTTGCCCCAGAAACTCGAAAAAAACACACACACAAAAGCTATCTAGCGAGTGGGGGATATCCTATTTCCTTACAAGCCTGTCTCGACAAAGAAGTCGCTCTTAAATTGGAAGTCCAAAAAGCCGGGTCTCGAATGCCTATTATTTTACACTTTGCTGGAGCGCATTACTCAGCGTACACCCACGGTGTTAGGACGCCACTACCCAAGGACATAGCTGATTATGACATTGAAATGAGAACAAGTGATACGACTAGTGATGACGACGAAGACATTGAAGATGATAAATTACACTGAAATCTTTAGAGACACACCCATGGATGACGCAGATGGGAAGCAGTCCGCATCGGATCTGGAGGATACTCAAAGTATCAATTCGAATGAGTCCAGTCGACTTACGACGTATAGCACTGCTTCACCTTGGGATCCTGAACAATGGGACGGTGATATGGATGAAATCCTTCGACGTCTCCAAGGAGCTACTATACATCATGAGCTAAAATGCGAAATCGATCAGATTATACTCACCAAGGACCCAAGGATACTAAATGTACTTCACTTCCTTACGGAAACTGTCAGCCGGTTATCACTATCAGAACAAGCATCATTAATGGCAGCCAATCTGAATCATCCTTCAGCAAGGGAGTGGTATATGAAGAAGTATCAGATTTCAGCGCCCATATTATTTTAATGGCAACATAAAGTATGACGTTACGGATTAGATGTGGAGGAACTTCTCTTACTTGATTACTCCGGAACTGAAGAATTTAAATACAAGTCTTCTCAAGATTCACAATTGGAGTCACATGTTAGTCAACATCGAGCGAAACGACTTTGTATACGCGATAACGCGGAAAGTCAACAGGAAATTGATAAAGATGTGGATATGTCAATAAACAGGAAGCTGACTGATGATTTTAATACGGATGAGAACCACAACGGAGGGATAGATCATCACCGTGGAACATGGCAAAAAGCATGGCACACGAGGAGAAATGGAAGCAACATACAACATTAGTATTTCCTCACGTAAGTGCAGCTACCGAAGTGTGGCGTAAAGCTGCTATTCAGGAAGGTGACCGGATTCTTCACTTCCTCAAAGCTTTCAAAGGATCAGCATATTTACTAGAAGGTCTCTCATCTGCAGCATTGGTGCAACTTACCATGGCGTGGCGAGATAAATGCTGGTGTAGTATGGTGGATAATGGGAAACGCACTGGAATTCACATTATGGTTTGCACAATGGGAACAAAGATTACTAGCCGTCAAGGCCGGATCCCCCCGCCTGGCGATAATCAACAGTTCCCAGGAGTGGAGACAATTACGATCGATTAATTATGGAGGTCATAAGTTAATTTAGTATTGCGCCCCAAGTATGGTAGCTCCAATGGCCAAGTCATTGTTATGTGCATATTTGTATGCAAAACAATTGGCTGCGCTACTTGGGGAGGATTCGCATCCTACTTCACTCAACTGCTTCGTCACTTTCGAGTAATGGTGACAACTTCCGACGATGCTTTAAGTGTCAAGAAAATCGAAAAAGAAAGTTCGTAGGCGTGAATTGAAGCGTATCAATATATGCACCAGAAGGAGAAAGAAATTAACTGGTATCGAATGGGACGAAGAAGTGGATCCTGACGATAAATGGGGTCGTATTCAGTACTAAGGGCACTTTCCCATGACTAGTTTTACTTATCGTCGGTGGACACTTATGCAAAATACCGTCTGATTCAGGAATCGGTTTTCCGATCAACCCACCTTACACGCCATAATATCACCGCCGGTTCAAACCTAAAACTGCTTACTCAAAACGTGAGGGGCTTTAACAAAGAAGATATCAAGAGTTGGTCTTCAGCCTGGTGGCACTATCCAACCGGTCAACACCCCCATGTATTTTTCCTACAAGAAATGCATGTCACCTCCCAAGATGAAGCGAATGGATATTCAATTTATTGGCAACGTATGTGGAGATGGGCAGCGCAGAGGAAAACTCTGTCCTACTGGAGCATCCTGGTGGGCAAACGAGAAGGTGTAATTTTCTTGGTTCTCTCTGAAATAGCTGATTCGATAATTCCGTGGAACGTTACGAATTGGACTGACCGCTACTATCAATTAATGGAAATCCTGGATACTGGTCAGCGTCTAAGCACCATCTAGTGATCCCCACAAAAGAGGGACATACTGTACTATCATGAGGAACCTTTTACGATCTAAACAGTCTACCTATAAAATTGATTGTGTAGAATCCCCTATTCTTGTTCGGCTCGGGAAGACAGAACGAACAAGACAGAAAGTGCTACTTAAACACATTTGGTGGGAAGTTTCAATTTAACAGATGCAAGAACATTATTGGACTCAGGCATGTTAGACGTGAATTTGGACCCTTCTAACCATTTTACTTTCTGGAGAGGATCGCAAGCAAGCAGACTAGATCGATTCTATCTAGCACGACCCGTGGCTTCGCGGATGCAATGGCTACAGGTAAGTGAACCTCCGGTATTTTTCAACCATGTCCAAGTTATCTTATTCCTTAGGGACACTAGTGAAGATTTCTCTCGGCGATTCAATTATCGGCCCAGGAATCCAATCCCTGGGCCAGCCACCTTTCAAATCAACAAGGAGCTAACAGATAATCTTATCGCTTCTAAATAGGAAGTGTCTGGAGTCAAAATAAGGCGGGATAAATATGCCAGCTCATGTCAAGATATCTTATTCATTCTCCATAAAAAATCTTCTCGACGTCGGTAACGAAGAGCTAGACAGTTAACGAAATATATAAGCAGTAATGCACGGACACAACAACAACTCGTTAATTCCACTGCAGCAGCACTTGCAATAGATATTAAAGTAAGGCAAGGGCGATGGCTACATCGATCGACGCAAGTTCTCAAATGGTAATTCAAAAGCACATCGGTCTGGAATAAAGGGCAGTCAAGGACATAAAATAAAATAAATCAGCCGTTTACTGCTGAGACTTCTATTCCGGATCGATTTTCCCAAACGTGGGCCACAAATTTGAGTCGAGAACACAAGGAAATATTGGATTAGGAACTAGACCACACCTCGACTGACTTCTTCACTGTACCACACGAGAGGATAGTTACGGATGCAGAAAAATTAAATTTTGATGGCGCCAATAGAGGAAATGGATGTTCATAATGCAATCAGGAGCTTTCAATGCGAGAAGGCGGCCGGTCCAGATGACATGAGTTATGATCTATATAAAAATTTCGATGATATTTTCAGCCCTCGCTTAAGGACTCTTTATAATGGAGTTCTAACTGGAGATTTCCCACCGAGCTCGTTTCTCCAAGCATTAGTAATCCCGCTACGGAGGAAGCGAATTCAAATAATGCGCTTGATTACAAACCAATATCTTTATTGCAAACCAGTTACAAAATACTGGCCAAAATCCTAGCGACCAGATTACAGCGATTCTTTGCCAAACTGATTGGGGATACCCAGCAGGGGTCTGTTTCAGGCAGGGAAATGGATAAGGCAGTGGAGATGTTAATGGCGCCCGCATTCAAGCTCTCGGAATGGAACGGTATCCCAATTATACAACAAGGGGAAACAGTAAGGTACCTGGAGTATGATATGGCCATAAGGAATCTAACAGAGCGTAATTGGGCTCAGAAAATACGTCAGATCCAACGGAGGCTTAGTATTGCGGTGAAATGTGGTACATCCGTAATGGATCGAGTAATGTTACTTAACGCGATCGTAGCCCAGCTATTATGTTCACAGCTTGGGTTTTTGACCCCCCGAATTACATCATCAAGCGGCTTATTCATCTTCAGAAAAGGTCCATTTAGACCAAAACGACTACGGGTATGCCGGTTAACCACAAGATCTCACCAACGCTCTTGTATACTTCGGAGGATTAGAAGAGCTTGGTCTAATTTCATTACCTCTAGCATTACGGGTACAACGGATTAAAGCAGCAACGATGTGGTTAATTAGCAACCCCAGACCTTTACCAGCAAGCTTGGATGTCATGGCCGTTTAATCAGGATCGGGGAGCTGAACAGGTAGAAGAAAGGACGGTCTTTCACAAGCGGGGCGGCGTTTTAGGTGTCAGGTCTCTACAGGTGGAGTTGGGACAATGGTTAGCTCCTTCGGATGAGCAACTCCAACAGTTGAAGGGATATGTCAACTTCTATACTGTCTAAACTAGAAGTCAATCCAGGGACAATGCCTCAAGGACCCAAGGCACTGGATATCCTTCACGTGCGAATTGGTCTCACTGATCATGCGTTAATGCCCCCACAGTATGCGACATTTTGGAGGAACATATACTTGGGCTGAAAATCCGTGGATCCGAGAAGAGCGTGCAGAGTCATAATGGCATCGAAAGTATGATCGCATACAGCAAAAGCAAATTCACTCTCTCCAAATATTACGTCAAGTACTGACGTGTTTGTCTGGCAGGTTCCAGTTACACAAGTGTTTTCTCATACAAGGGCGAAACTAGCGAGATGGGTTGCAACTATCGTTCTCGCCTCACCGAGAGTAAAGATAGGAGAGATGATTGGATCCCCTCCACAAATCAAGCTCTTCACATGTCTAGAGGTATTACCACAATATTCCTGGAACCGGCACACTTCATCGGCAGAAGAAAGGTAAACTCCAAGATAGTTCGCCTACACCAAACAGCAGGGGGTATCTATTGGGATCATGCACAAGCCATTCATACAACAGCAACAACAGGTAAAGGATCTATTCTAACGACGGTGGTGTGTGAACCACATCCCTCTTTGCACAAGATCGGGTGTCCACTTGATGATGGGATAGCGTTTTGGAAGCTTTCGGCAGCCGTGCGGAAATATTTCATGCAGTGCTCCCACACTAATGTCGCCAGAAGACTAGTTCCAGTCCTCGATAAGTGGGGCACTCAGGTTTATGGTGGCGATATATACAAGAACAATCGCCGAGAAAGGTTTGGCAACACAGAAATATATTAACTGAATATCAGATCTGGGTTTTGTACGGACAAACGACATTTCAGTTGAATACGTTCTACAGCCGACGGTCCCAGGATACCAGATGTCCGATGAACCCATACTGCGTCAACGCTTGGTTGGATATGGAACATGTCTTCTGGTGTTGTCGGAAAGCCCAATCAATCTGAAGAAAATGTTCAAGTCATTGGTGTAGTGAAGAAATCAGTCTGGAGAGGCTGGATGACTCTAAGCGATGTATCGTAACTCGGTCAGCACCGGATGTCAGGGGAAGGATCGCGGAGGCAATGATAAATCAGCATGGGGTCGCTACGTCAGGGTTTGACCGTCAATTCCATCGCTTATGGTGGGGTCTTGCAGTAAAATCCTGGCGTATTTTGGCAACTAAGCAATAGATATTTCTTTGAGGACTGGAAGCAAACAGCACAAGAACCTGAGAAATTTTTTTGGTCACAAGGGAGAGCACAACTGGAAATGGTGACGGCGTACGAACGACGGCATGTCGAATCCAGAGAGGAAGGTATAAGACTACAAATCTGCATCCCGTTCGTATTTAAAACATCACCAGCATCGCCAACGGCCGCGAGAAAATACAGCGGATGGGTAGTAGTCCGACCCAATGCAGAACCGGAGCCGTTATTTGTCTCAAGGGTTAGATCCTTCATAATTGCTAATAAGTAACACTAGTTGGACTAACGGTATTGCAGCAGATTATGAGCTACATCAGTTTATGAGCGCAAAAAAACGGGATTGACCAATCATCACTCGCCATAAACAAATCAAAACTGATGATTGGCGGGATTTTTGACTCAGCATTTTATGGCGCTTTTGACGGTGCGTCAATTTGTACTACTGTAGTATAGAGATAAAGATCATTTTTAGACTAGAATGGTCCAAATCTACTTGCTGTTTGTGTGTATCGTTGGAAATGGTCTCCACTTGATTTAACTTTTTAGATAGTGATGTTAATGTACTGTAGATGTGGTTGATACTGAAATAGAAAAGATAGCTGACATACTTTTCTTTCCAACACTAAAGGCTTTTTCTGTTGTCATAGATCAAAAGAAAAAGTCTTCGGAGTTGAAAAGATAAATATGTCCGCTATCTTCTTCATAAAATTCGACAGCAGGCTACGTAACGATCTTAATGAAGAAGCGCTTAAACCGGGACCCCAATCAAAATTAGCAATTAACTTAGTAGCACTCAGTTTTATTGTGATATCAATTTTTCCTTGTAGGTTTCTTACAATTGAAGATAATGCATATGCAGGTCATCAATTAAAAAGTCAGTATGCTAATTAGCAAGCAAGAAGAAAACTAGCATACTAACTTTTTTAAGTAACATGTTGCGTAGTTACCCATACTCAGTCAACACGACTTTCAATGCCAATCCACTACATACAAGGCATTGGAGAGAAACATCTGTAGTGCCTTGTCCTCGTCATTCTGAAGTTGATTTTAGTTCCTTGTACTTGGTTTTTGCTTCTCAACGACCCTCTGCCTTTTCGTCTTCAAACCCGTAGCATTCCCAATTCGTCGCAACAACGGCAAGCTGCACAATTGCGAAAACCTGAAAAGCGAAGAACGAAACCAATCTTTGTTTCGAAACTGAAGAAAGCACAAAACAATTCATACCGAAAAATTGGCAGCTTTTGTATCCCCCTCCGATACAGGGTCGCAAGCGATAGCTAAGAGCAAAACTGATAAAAAATACAAAAACCATAGCTCAATTGGCTATTAGCCACCCACTGCAAAATCGAGCAAGGAGGGCGTACCACCGGAAAAAGTAAAGCAAAAATGCCTTTGCAGACGAAATTTGGAACAAAAAATGTGGCAAGCGTACCAAAACCAGCGAAGTAAGCCCTTCACCGGAAACACGTGCTTCTTCTTGGCTACTCGAATCGCAACATTTGTAAAGAGAAACACGCATTCATCAGCAAGCATACAATTAGATCGAGACACTTACCAGCAATTAATGCGGCGACAGCACGGTTGTAACAATTATAGAAACGAAATAATTTTATGTAACACAGCAGTTTTCCGCAGTACAGCAGTTTTTCGCAGGAACCATCAGCTGGCCAATATTATTTATGTATGTATTTTTGCTACGCGTGCTACGCGTGCCACGATTGGCATATTAATCGAAAGCAGCAGTAAATATTTTCCGCGAAAAACTGCTGTTTTCGATATTTTTCGTGGTTTTTGGTCGACTTTTGTCAGCTTGTATATGTTTTCAGAGACATCTCTAAGGATAACCCTTTACACCACCACATAGTCCATGATTCGGTTCATGCGGATTCCACCTGTCTGCCGATTGAAAAAAATATCCTAATTTAGCTAAGGTACCCAATTTCCTGCGAAAATCTGATGTTTTACGTTATCCTTGTAGAGACGATCCCCTCAAATTGTTAGGTCCAAAACCAATCATTAAACTATGTTATTATGAAGGTATAGAAAGGTATGCAGGCATCAAATTTTGCAGTTTATTGTAGAAGTGAGTGGTGTACCACTCGACCACGGTCGGGTCTTCAAACAGAATTTGGTCAAAAGATCGAGCGAATTTTCACTTCAGTGCTCTGGATTCTGTCCTGGACAAAAATGGGAATTGATCTTTCACTGTCCCCTGTGTATTTGCATTGTGCCACTTAGAATAAAAGTTACAATACATGCACCCACTGTGATATTCAATTCAACTTTCAAAAAGCTTGAATGTTTTTTACAGGTTTTTGAAAATCCAGTGCAACATTTTGTCTTTGACTCGTCGCGCCCTTTCTGTGTCCAACGCATCTGCACAAATCAAGAATCAGTGCTCAAAATGGCAAAGCGTATTCATTACAATAGTAATCTGGGGAGATGATATTCGCACCCCCTTTTTCCGATCACCACACCCCTTGTACCTCGTATACGGTACACTGTACCACGATATGATTGACACCACCAATTATAAGGGAGCGACATATTCACATGTTCCTATTCATTCCTGATGGCACTTATCAATGGTTAATCCATCATACGTATAAAAGAATGGAATAGTGAGAGAAAAGAACATAAATGCCAACCCGACGGAGAGTGGTTTAGAGTTAATAACTATAATTAAAGCTAAACTAATCATACAAATATGTAGTATAAAGCTGGTCTGAATGATATTTCTATCGTTAGATTACTTGTTAGATTCGATAATGATTTCAGAATCTGTTCTCAAAGTGGATTATAACAACTAATAATCCAATAATTCACATTTCAGACATTAAGTGTGAAATTGAACTGTGATATTTCTACTTAAATATCACTTATGTAATGGCACCCCATTACAGCTACAACATATATGTTAAATTAAATATTTCCATAAATAAACAAAGACAATAGGAGTTTGTTCGCACCTGAAGTGGTAAATCAAAGAGTAAACATAGTAGAAACACGTCAAGAGTGCAAACAATAAAAATAAAAAAGTAGGAGTTTGTTCGCACCTGACATGATAAAATAAAGAGTAAATATGTTAGAAAGACATCAATAAAGTGAATACCAATATAAATAAAGACAATAGAAGTTTGTTCCCACCTGACATGATCAAACAAACAGTAAATATGTTAGAAAGACATAATAAAGCCAATATCAATATAAATAAAGAGAGTAGAAGTTTGTTCGCACCTAGAAGTGGTAAAAGAAATACATCAGATATTAGTATGAACATCAATAAAAGTAATTATGCTATCCTTCGCACCTGATATGATCGCGCTTCATATACAGTCAAATATTCGTTTACTTCATCCCAACTTGAAAATTCTCTTTCTTTCAGCGAGGTCCAACTGCTGCTTGCTTTTCTCTGTCGTCACTTTCTGCTCCGTCTTGCGACTCCTGCTTTCCCCCCTCCCCCTTGTCGTCATCATCCACTCGAACCACTACGACCCCTGTGGTCGCCCTCAAAGCTGGTGTCCCCGCTGCCAGGCGTCTTCTTGGGGGAGTGTTTCCGGGTACGTTTACGTGCCATTTTTCGCGCCGAAAATCTTTTTTGTTTTTTTAAATTTTAAATGTGTGGTGGAAGTATACTATACACCGTGCCGTTCGCCGGTTAGAGGGCTGTGTAGAGTCAGGCGGTTGGAGAACATTCCTCGAACATTCTTTTTTCGTCCAATTGCAATCGGTGACTGTATCCACTCTC
>MIQA02019205.1:0-13428 GCA_001887855.2 Sclerospora graminicola
CGGATCTCTTGGTGACCCTGGATATCACCGCGAGTCCCTAGCGGGCGAAAGACCTAAACCTGTCAATTTGTTGACGATGTTGTGTCGGGTGCATTGGGGGAAGGCATATCGCCCCCAATGCTGCTGAAGATGGAAGGATGCGATGGTCGCCTCGGATTGGGGGAGTTCGAGGTTGACATTAAAGAAGAAGTTACTCCCCTAGAGGCTCCGCCGGGAGCGGATTACGGTACTACTTACAGTGCCGGCCGCTACACGGATGGAGCCGGATCGGACTATGGTGCAAGTCGCCATAGTCCGAGGAAGGATCATGGTTCCGACCATGATCCTAACAAACAAATGCATATTATGGATATAAAAGAAAAAATTAAGGAAGAAGAAGCTGAAGTCGGATACGACCGGAGTGGGAAGCCGGCCGGATCGGGACCAAGTCGCGATCGGGCCCCCCTACCCCTAAAGAGACCGGATTGGCAGGAATCGGATTATCCAACCCACAAAGATAGGCCGCGTTTCGAAGAGGAAGAAGAAAAGCAGGACGGTCTATCGTCGGATATAGACTTGGAGCGTGCTTTCCATCTTCACGAGTTGGGGCAGTTCTTGCGGACGGATAAGGTGCTGAAAATAACACGGCCGAAGATCATAGGCGGATTGAAAGGTCCCGTCTCTCCCCCAACTCTCTCAGACGGCCACGTGTCCCTTATTAGAAGACTATTCGATCAACTCAAACAAGCCGGCATTAACACCGGCGTGTTTGATCCGAACGAGCTGTTTGACCTGAAGATGGACAAGTTGAAGGAGGCGTCCAGCGCACTGCACGACCGCTTGGTACCGCTAGTGGGCTGCTCGCCGCCGTCGAAGAAGATGACAGCTACGAATGGAGCAGCGCCGTCCACACCGCCGGCAACAAGCAGACCGGCCGGGATACACTCAGGTTCTTCGCAGTACGAGTCTGCCCCTTCGGAAGCGGACTCATCTGATTCATCGGTGGATATCACCCGCATGACGCTTGGCCCAAGGGGAGCAGCGCGTGTGGCGACAGCCATGAGACTTGGAGGACGTGAGGATCCGGGTACGCCCGAGCGGAAGAACGCCAGCCAGTACAGCGTACAGGCCTGGCGGACGGCGACGGCGGATCCAGAACCGAAGGAGGAAGACGAAGACGCGGATGGGCGGATCAAAAAGGAATGTCAATCTGGCAGCCCGGCCGCCCCTCAAGTCGCCCCTCAATCCGCCCCCCAAGAGAGCCTTCAGGTGCCGGATCACCTGCAAAACATGTTTTCGGCGATGATGGAGCGATACTTGGAAGAGCAACGTCGGCTGAGCGCCAGCCGCGGCAGCCCGAAGTCACCGGACCAGCCGGCTCGTCGGGGAACTCAGGCGCCCGAGCCAGTCCAGTACTATGCGAGGGAGCCGAGTGACGAAGACATGGAGTCGGTGCAGTCCAAGCAGAGTGAACCCCAGGCCGCCCCGCCGAGCCGCCAGACAGGTCGCCGGACCGGACGTCGGCCAACGAACAGGAAGCTGTCTCTCAGCGACGTGGATATGGAATCCGTCAAGTCGGCCAAGTACCATTACGATCCGGATGACCTGGATCTGGGGATGGCCCGCCGAGCCCACATGGCCTCGGCCCAAGCGTTTGATGCGGATTCGGGAGCGATCACGAGGGTGCGAATGTCGGCCACGTCCGAGCTAAAAGACTTCACCGGACGCGACACGGACGAGGACCAAGCCCGAGGATGGCTGAGCAAGACGCAGTCGGCATTTCTTAGAGACCGGACGTCGGACTATGAGAAATGCCTGATCTTTGGGGATTTGATGAAAGGTCCAGCGAAAAACTGGATCCAACAGCTCAGCCGGGAAATCCGAGGAAACTGGAGGGGATTGGCCGGTGCGTTCGAGGAACAATACTGTGGATCTGGAACATCGGCGGCGCGTCAATATTTCCACACCAAGAAGCGGGCGGATGAGACCCCCCTGGAGTATCTCCATCGCTTAAATGTCGCTGGCATAAGGGCGGATATCCCGGTTAAAGAAGATGCCAGCCGGTCGGAAGCCGCTCGTGAACATGTGGAGCATTTCATCAGCACGTTGGACGATCGGGAGCTGGCAGACCAGCTGGCGTTACTGCGATTGAAGAACACCACGGAGCTGGAATTGACGTTGCGCACCTACCTAAGAGCGAAGAAGCGAGGCCCCAAGGCGGCAGTTGGAACCGGCCGTTTCAAGTCCCGATTCAACGCGGAACAAGGAGGCCGGCCGCCATCTACCAGGACGGCCCGAGCCGTCCGCATGGTCGCCCGAGAGTCAGACGCGACCAGCTCGGAAGAGGAGTATCAGCGATCTGGGGGCGAGTCCGAGGAGGAGCAGTACCGGTACCTTTTCTCGGCAGAAGCCAGTCAGCCATCCAGGCTGCCAGCCGGGTCCGGTCAGCCGAAGGGTTTTCCGGCTCGAACTGACCAGGACTACCCCAGGCGCAAATGTACCCACTGTGGGTCCATCAAGCATGACGACCGGAGCTGTTGGAAGCGGCTGACGTGCAAGAAGTGCGAGAGGAAGGGACATCCGGCGGAACACTGCCTGTTCACGTGTAAGACTTGCGGGGAGGTGCATGAGGCGGGACTGTGCCCAATTGAAGAATTCTACAACCAGATGAAGAAGTGGTACGTCCCGACCAAGCATGCTGGAATGCTGCCGCCCGGAGTGAAAAAGATGTTAAACTAGATCGCTCGCCAGGTTGGAATCTGGTTCGAGCCGAGCGGTCTAGTGTTAGTATCTATGCATATGTCGGTAAGGAGGATAATCAAGAAGCAAAGCAAAGGATAACCGACAATACATGTAAGTTTGACGATTACGTCATCCGGTCCCCGGGCAGCACGGCTGACCCCTACCTGGTGAGCAGTATACGGACGGATGAGTATTCCCGGTCTGAAGTGCGTATGGAATTGAACCTGTTACCTGGCGAGTCGCGAGGTTATTGGAAATATCATTCGCCGGATAAATGGTTCAAGCAGGCCAAGGCGGATGGAAAAATCAATAACCAGAAGGCTACCATGCTGTTCGACTCTGGCGCGGAAGTGTCTATCGTGGACACCACCTTTGCTCGTAAGGTGGGGTGTGAGATAGACGAGACGAAGCGGCAGGAATGTATCGGCATTGGAGAAAGTTCATACATGACCCAAGGAAGGACAAGAGTTAAGATTACGCTAGCTGGGTCTTTGGTGTATTACTTTACCGCCTGGGTAGGCAAGCTGGCCGGGCAGGACGCAATTCTGGGTATGGATTTATGGTCCCGGCCGGCATACGGCTGGATTTATCGCATGGAACATTGACGTTGCCGGATGAGGTACAGATCCAGCTGGCCGGCCGGCGGCCCTTATATGGCGCCCACGTCCAGTTCCTCAAGTTAGGTCAGTTTGTAACGGTGCCAGTGGGAAAAGCGGTGGAAGTAATGGTACGACCACACGACGGGGCGAGTGTTGGGTACCATCGTTTGTTAAAGGGGGTGGTCATCTCAACTCTATAAGCGTGACCAACATCTCTGAAAGGCCCCTCACCTTGCATGAAGACGTGATTATTGGAATGTGGCTGGCTGAAGACAAGGTGCCCCGCCGGCCGGGCTATGTCACTATTGGCTCAAGACGCTATATTGAGTGGCAAAACCTAACTTTTCAGGCAACCACCGATCTGGTCAGCGAAGAGGAAGAATTAGAAGAGGACCAGACGCCGATGGTGGCTAAACCCGAGTACCGGGCCCCTTCTAAAATATTGACGCGGAGCCGGCCGTCGCCGGATCCGGCTGAACGTATTGGCCGAGACTATGCCCCGATCGCGGAACTGGTTTTGCCCACCCAGAGGAAGACGGACGAACGACAGAATCAGGAGAAAGGACAAAGCAGAGTTACATATGCGGTCAACCCCGATGACAGATGGTTTGACGACCGAGGTGAAGACGGATCGACCCAGCCGGCCGATCGAAATTCGGAAATAGCCGAAGGCGGATCGACCCAGCCGGCCGATCGAAATTCAGAAATAGGCGAAGGCGGATCGACCCAGCCGGCCGATCGAAATTCGGAAATAGCCGAAGGCGGATCGACCCCGGCCGATCAGGATCCCGAAGTAGTCGAAGCTGACCAAGTCTGCATTCATGAAGGGGGCGAGCTATATGTTGAAGGCATGGAGGATCAGATGGCGGTGCTACCTGAGGTAACTCCCTGTCCCCCAGCGGTTACTATTGACGATCTACAAGTGGGAGACCCGGATGTGAACACCCCGGAAGAGATCGGCAGATTGAAGGATATTATATGGAAAAGACGACATCTGCTGATCGGACCAGGAAACGCACTTCCTCCGGCCGCCCATGGGGCGGTATGTGACATTGATGTGGGAGACGCCAAGCCGGTTGCACAAAGATGCCGAAGAGTCGCCCCCCAGTATCGGGAAAAGCTGTCAGAGCTTATCAAGGGTTTGCTGGCCACCAAGATAATTCAGCCGTCCACCTCGCCCTGGGCTTCGCCCATTGTAATTATTATCAAGAAGAATGGGGTGGATATAAGGTTATGTATTGACTACCGGCTGGTGAACCGGCTGACTAAGCTGATGGTTTACCCGATGCCGTTGATAAATGATTTGTTGGAGGACTTGGATAAAGTTTTGTGGTATTGCTCATTGGACATGGCCAGCGGATTCTGGGTGGTCTCTATGACCGATCGTGCACGGGAGATCTCTGCGTTCGTGACGCCCTTCGGGTTGTTCGAGTGGAACCGGATGCCGTTCGGTCTGAAGAATGCCCCGCAGATCTATCAACGGCTGATAGAGATGATATTTAGAGAACCTGACCCTATACAGGGTGGTGTAAGCCATGTCAAGCGCGGTGCTGTAAGGGCCTCATTTCATTACACTTTTGGACCCCGACTCTATCCGACTTTGGATTTTCGTCCACGGTGGGACTCGAACCCGCAATCTCCCGGTCCCGAGGGCAGGGCCTTAACCACTGCACCAAACGAGGTCGGTCAACGGCTGATAGATAACGCGCTGTATGGACACTTCAAGATCAAGGCGGATCAAGATCCGGCTCTGGTCGGAGATGTGTTCACCGAAGGTGACCCGGACCCCGACCCAAAACCTTCAGTTTTGGGGCGGCGGTCTTACATTGATGACATTCTCGTTACGGCAACTACCTGGGATTTACTGTGTGACAAAGTGGAGAAGTTGATGATTACGTGTGAAAAGTGGAATCTTTCGATTAGTGTGGTTAAGAGTTTCTGGGGAAAGACTAAGGTGACCTATTTGGGTCATCAAGTTTCGATTGCCGGATTGGAGGCTAATCCGAAGGATTTGGAGTCCTTGAGTAATCTGCCTTTCCCGCGATCCCTAAAGGCTATGCAATCCTTTTTGGGCAGCCTGAATTATTACAGTCGGTTCATCGAGGATTTTGCAGTCTATGCGGCGGTTTTGTATGAATTACGGGAGGTGGATTACCACAAGCTGAGAGAGCAGGATAGGCAAGCGGAGACGCGAGCCGGGCCGGCAATATCAGCCAATGGGATGCCGCCCTTGTCAGCTATTTCGGCCAATGAGAAGGCGCCCTTTTTTGCCCCGACAGGCGGCCGGCCGCCGGATCCCTGCGCGGCCGACCCGGACGACCACATGACTCGAGCGATGGTGGCCTTTGGTATGTTAAAGGCGAAGATGGCGACTACACCGGTCCTGAAACATTTCGATGTTAATAAGGTTCCTGTGGTCATCATCTACGCTAACAAATGGGCCATCTCGGCCGCCCTCGTTCAAGATCATGACGGAGTGTACTGTCCCGTGACATTCACCAGCCGGACCCTGAAGGCTAATGAAGTTAATTACGGATTAGTGGATAAAGAAGTTTTGGCCTTATTGCGGATCTTGGATGTGTGCTATACTATGCTGGTGTCTCGGCCTATCAAGGTACTATCTAGACGGTCGACCCTATCATGGCTCCTGACGGCGAATGGAATTGACGGCCGGCTGGGTAGATGGGCGGCTCTGCTGTCTCAGTGGTCCCTCGAAGTGATTAAGTGTACTAAGGGAGAAGAGGAAATACTGGGCACGCTGGCTGCCAGCATTACCCCAAGGGCAGAAGTGGAGGAAGCACTGATAGCGATCGCGCCTCGGAAGCAGCCTCGACAAACCATCGTATTACCGCCGCCAACAGTGGGACCCACGGAGGAATTAATGGTTTTGAGTTTTGACGGGTCGGCGAGTGTAAAGAAGGGGGTCGGGGCCTATAGCGCTATTGTGTGGAAGTTGCCCGAATGGAAAGTGGTCGCGGCCGCCTCGGATTTCACGCCTGGCATAACGGTGAACGAAGCGGAGTACAGAGGGCTGTTACTTTGCCTAGATCTGTTGGCTGGCCGGACACAGGGGCGGATCATCATATGTGGTGATTCCAACCTGGTGATCCGGCAAATCACAGGAGAGATAGATTGCAAGGCGCCCCGGCTGAGATTGTTGAATGATCGGGTTATGTCCGCCTTGCGGAGATGGCCGGAGCACGAACTGTTACACGTCAAACGAGAGTGGAACAACAGCGCAGACCATCTGGCCACCTTGGCCATGCGAGATCAGATCGGTCTCACCGTTTCAGATCCAGGATTGTTGGACGGATTGGCGGAGATGAACAAGCTATCGGAGATAATCAAACCGGCCGCTAGATACGAGAACCATTCGTCCGGATCCAGCCGTCCCGTAGAAGAGGAATATGGCGACCGTGACTGGGAACAGGACGTTCACACCCGACCGGACCAAGAGATGCCCTGCGGCAATAAAAGGTCCCTCTAGGCGGACCCCCAAGCCGGCTGGACGAGACTAACCACGGTTAGTAGTCAAAAGTAAATGCTGGGAGTGGGAACGAAAGAAGCACGGATGGATATATTGAAAGAGAAACGAAGGAAATAAAAGAATTAAAGTAAGCCCGATTGCTCATCCCTGTGGATGACTGTACTTGCCGTGGAGCCGAGTCACTCAAAGTCCAGGGTGGTCGGAGGAACGTTTGCGGTACCGATTGCGCCAAGGATCTTGCTGGTCAATAGCCTCCAGAGATTCGGAAAGGGAGGTAGTCTGGTCTCGCGCACCCAGGCCTGGGTACCACGTCCCTCCCTCCGCTGCATTTCCGCACCTACGAATCGGTAGATGGAGCATGAGCGGGAAGAGAAACAGGTCCAAGTCGCAGTTACCATCCCGGATACCCTCCATGATAAACGTACATAAACGGACCCACGCCTCGGAAGCTCGCCCCCGACGATTCTTCCGGGCAAGGGAATACGTGCGGAGAGATTCGTCCACTCGCTTGTCCTCTGCAGAGATGTACAGGAAGTGGGTAGACTCCCAGATGGCCCAAGCATGAGCCACAGCGAAATCCTGAAATCTCGCCTTGAATTCCGTAAACCATGGGCTGGACGGAAGTCCCATATCTGGCATCTTAGTGTTCAGGATTTTCCAAGGTTTGGTCTTCATGAGTGCGTCGATGGCGCCCGACCCCATCAGGTCGGGGCGCCAGGTCGCTAATGAAGGCGTCTTGCGGGATCGAGGGAACATCCAGAGAGGCGGACGGGATAGGGAGTGAGCGAGCTGAGAACTGGAGATATCAGCGAGACTTACATTTCTCAGCTGCTCGACTTGCCAAGGTAGGATGGCGGACCGATCCGCCCCACCGGGGAAGTGCCCGCCCGGTAACCACAGAAGCGGAAGTTTAGGAAAAGAGGGCGCAGGGGGTAGAGTGCTCCGCCGGATCTTGGGTTTGGCCGCCGGCCGGTTGGGTCGACGTTTGGGACGTGGCCCGGCCGGAGCTGATCGCCGGGTTTTGGCCGGAGTCTGGGAGAGAAGTGCTTCTGGATCGCTCAGGTCGGGAGGAGATAACCACTGATCAGGGATGTCCTCGTCGTTGTCTTCCACTTTCTCCTCGGCCACTCCGTTGGAACTCGAGGTACGGGCGACCTGAGCGGCCGGAGTGTCGACAGTGCCGGGAGGCAAGGATAGATCAGACGGCTCATGTTCCCCGGAGCCAAAACCTGCCGGCGGCGGAGTTTGCAGATCGATAACCTGATCGGGTTCCAGTTGATCCGTCGTTCGCCCACCGGAACTGGAGGGGCGGCGACGGGTATCCGCGCGAGAGCGGGATAACGCGACACATACTTGCTGGTCATCGTAATCCTCGTCTTCTTCGTCATCATCATAGATGCACGAAGGGGAGGACGGCCCCGAGTCCGAGGAAGAATCAGACGGAGGGCTGATCCGGGTGCTAATGGCGAAGCGGCTGCCGAGCCGGATGGCGACGCGGCCGGACCGGTTTCCGAGTCCTCTTCGGCGCTAGAGGATGAACCAGGAGTGAGACCAGTTCTACCTGGTGAGAGAGGGGGAGATTCAGCAGCGGACCGCCTCGCGAACAATCTGTCATCGCTTTCCGACCCGAGTTCTCCCTCGCAGTCCAACTTGCCCGGAGGACATTGGCGCGAGGGGGAGGATTCGCTCTTCTTCCTCCGTTTGGGGGGTCAGCCCCGGCTAAGGAAGGGCTAGAGCTGGCCGGACGTTTTCGGCCCCCGATCCTACCGAGGCGGACGAGGAGTCTGGACCGGCAAGGGGCGATTTAGGGGCGGCAACGACGTCTCCAGCATGCGGAGACGGTTTGCTCTTCCTCAGGATGGCGACTTGGCCCTCGAGATCGTCACTGTTCCGAAGATCACATTGTTCCCGAGAAGGATCTGAACGGCGCTTATCGCCCGGCGGTTGGCAGCGGCGAGTTGCCGGACCAGTCAGCCTGGATTGCTCCAAGCTATCCACTTGGGCAGTCAACGCCTCAGCCTTTCTCCATCCCCGCCGCTTCGGAGATGGAGGCGGATGGCGCGGCGGCTCGTTGTAGAGCGTCCGTAAGCTGGCCCACAATTGCCCTGAGGCGGGCTACTTCGCCCTCCGCTTTTTGACGACTGAGTTTCAGATCAGCGATCCGGGGGTTCATGCGGCCCAGCGTCGCACAAGAAGTCTTGAAACTCTGAGACAGAACTTCAAAGTCAGCCCGACAGGATTGAAGCTCCGCCCGAAGGGAAGAGACGACGGCTTTCAATCCGTCCCGGTCGCCGCAAGCCTGGCCGTGAACGCGGAGCGCAGTTTCAGCGTCGGCGGTCGATAGCACCAGATCAGGAGTACGGGACGATTTCGGCGGTTTTGCGACTTCCACCCCGCTGGCGGGCGAGTCGTCGTCCACGAGAACGAGACGACAAACGTTGTCCTTGTCGATTTGCAAAACTGGAAATATATCAAGATAAAGTCAACATCTGTGGACGTGCTTGCTAGCCGGTGAGGAGACCGACCGGGTTCACGAAAATCGTTATAAATTAGTGGGACGACGTACCAAAGCGAGGCATGGATAAGCAGGATCAGATCAATTGGGTTCGGGTGAGATCGTGCCTCAACCGTTATGCGGCCGTGACGCGACTCAGGGGCGGCTGTGGTAAAGTGACTTATGAATTAATGTGAAGTACTTTCCAGAGGGCGCATTCTGATTGGCAGAAATACGGACCAAGGGCGTGGGCGCCGGATAGCCGCCGCCGAGCATACCTACAAGCGGCCGGACGGCGCCAGGCTTGGGATTAGGCCAGAGGAATGTGATAGAAGGCATGGACAGTTGGGCTGGCAGGCTGAGCGGACGGGACGACCGCGGACGTTGGACGGCCGAGGGGCGGATTGGTGGCAGATGGGTGGCGGATTGTTTGGGAGGTATGAGTGAAAGGAGCCTGAAGGAAGATGAGTGTTCTAGTGGATGAAGGAGGCACCCGGATCGGAGGAGAAGATGCCAAGGAATTGCTAGCGCCCACGGCTAAGTGGCTCGGATGGATGGCTATCCGGTCGATCCGGCCGGGTACAATGTACCAGCCGGACTGGTACCAGCTGGATTCGGTGTACCGGCCGGGTTGGTACCATCTGGGGTTGGTGTACCGGCCAGGCGGGTACGCAAAGTCGGAGTTAACCGGGCTACTACGGGTAAGGCACATGACTGGTCAGCCGGGTTATTTGGGGTAGGTTACACAAAAGGGAGTATTGGATATAGGATAAATCAGTAATACGTTTCGCTTTCTTAGACACAAGTCGCTTTCATTGGTTCACAGCAGAGGGCTAACAAGGTCCCCTCTTGCTGCTATTGGTTTGCCCGGGGAAGGTTAAAGTAACCCACCGGAAGTCCCCTGACCGGGAGTCGCGGCGTCTTCGTATACTCACCTCAAGTCGCCCGTGTTTTGAACACGGTATTAAGTATTGGGAAGTGGTGACATTTTGGCCTTCTGTGGAAGAGTGTGGAGTTATATCTACCTTACATACACATTTGGATTCGCCCTTCATTATTATTGGTTTAGCTGGCCGATTGATTATTCTCGGTCCAGCCGGCACTATACAAAGTTCAAGTATATTATTGGTTTAGCTGGCCGATTGATTATTCTCGGTCCAGCCGACACTATACAAAGTTCAAGTATATTGCCCGACGAGCTCCCCGGTGACGATTTCCGCCAGGAGCTACCCCTAGTCCTAACCCTCATCTCCCTATTCGACGGATTTACACTTTTCGCCCTAGGGTCCACCAGGAGAGCAAACCACCCAGTACTGACGGGTACACAAGGTGAGCTTTCAACATGCAACATTCGAGCAGTCACGATCAAGCGGATGGAAGTGACCGATCCAGCCGGCCGGATGCCGGATCGGATCATGACTCGGATGGACGGAGTACCCCCTCCGACAGTCAGTCGTCTGGGCCCCCCGTGGGTGTTCGCATCTCAGGAAGAATTTCTGAGAGCGACTACACCACACGGCCACCACCCTCGAAAACGATGCAGAGCAGCACATCGTAGAGTGGATCAACGTATACCGTGCGGAGGGCCTCCCGGTGTCCTCTCTGATGTTGGAATGCAAGGCCTTGGCTGTTGCACGAGACACCGACATCAATACTGCACTGTTCAAGGCCACATGGGGGTGGCGTCGTGGATTTCTTCGCCGGCATAACCTCTCATTACGCGCGAAGACACGGCAGAGCCAAATTCGACCAGAGGACGCTGAGCGCTTTCTTATCGATTTCAATACGCGCGTCAAGCAGAAGATGGCCGAGTTGGGCGTCGACGTTGTCTACAATGCCGATCAAACACTGGTGTTTTTCGAACATCTACCCAAGTCGACCATCGACGCGAAAGGCGCGAACACTGTGAGGATTCGCTCTTCAGGAAAGGAGAAGGAGATGCTTACGTGCATGTTGATAGGCGATCCTCTCGGACGCAAATATGACACCTTCCTCGTCATCAAGACAGCACCGTCTACGGATGCGCTCACCCGCCATATCAACCACGAAACTCGGCATGGATTTGGAAAGCGTCTGTGGAGTAAGATTCAGTCACTTCAGAAGGATTACGGGTCTATCATCTACGGAAACTAGTCTGACTGGTGGAACGAAGGGCTTTCTATAAAGTTTCTACAACATCATTTTGGCGATCGCCCCGACATGACAACGTGCATTCTACTCTTGTGGGACGATTTCTCGGGACACTGGACTCCCGACGTCCTGTCGTGCGCCGAAGACCTCAACATACAGCTGATGAAAGTCCCACCCGCGTGCACCGGCTTGTGTCAGCCTGCAGACGTGGCGTGGAACCGCCCGCTCAAGGCTCGTCTACGCCAAAGCTGGGTCTCCTTCCTTGAGATTCAGCTAGCTACTCATGAGCTCGCTATGAGAGAAGGAACCTCGTTTCGGCTCAGCATGCCCAAGCAAGCGGATGTTGTATCATGGGTGAGCAAACGCGTGGATGGCGCTCTCAGCGAACACAATTGCTAATGGTTTCTCAAGTGTTCTCGAAGATTCACTTTGAAAGCTGAAGCACAACAACATATTGACAGTTTGGTTTTACGTCTCGGCAGCATGGATTTGCTTTACCCGCAAATTGGTGCGGTAACGGCTACTGAAGATGTGATTGATGGCAATGACGGACTACGATCTTAACTACTTTTGAGTGTAAGTCTAATTCGTGTTTCATGCATGGTCTGACACCCATATTGGTATCTTTGTAGGACTTTGTTTAGGTGGTTGTGCGCGTCGGGAGGGTGGCAGGGTAAACCCCCTTCCTGATCATCGTGGTGACCTTCAAATTGCTCAGATGTGCCGTTTTGTCCGGAATATATTGTCTATTTTCTGTATGGCATCTGTTAAAAACCTTTCAAAAAAAATCCGATACAAATCATTAATTTGTACCGACATTTTTTGCTCCAAATTAAGATAGACCGTGTGTGTCGGCTAAGGCAGATGATATACGGTAATTGAATTTTCGCCTATCCATATATATAATTTTTCCACCCTAGGTTCTTGCTGAGTGAATTGCCTTGTCAGGAAACAGACACTGGATATGCTGTTGGAAGCGTTTATTAATATTGGAAGAGGGTATTAATACGCAATGTACCTCCGCTTCGACATTCAGTATTCTAACTACTTACATTGCTACAATTGTTTGTGTGTGTAGTTTTTTACTTATTAGCTATTTGTTAGGATACTGTACTTTTATTTCAATGATTAGCAGGAAAATACATTACAGCTACCTTTTTCAGGGCTATATGATATCACAAGATTAGTTTATAGTCTATTGTTATGTGTGGTTTAGTATTGATAAAGACAAATTACTATTTCAATTAATTTTTTCTCATATAAATTAATTGATATTGGTTGAATTTTCTCCGAAGCCGTAAATATTATTTCTAACCTAGATTATTAGTAAAAAAATTCACACACCAAAACAATTGTAGCATTATAAGTAGTTAGAATACTGCATGTCGAAGCGGAGGTACATTGCATATTAGTAATCGGTTTCAATAGCATCTCTAGCGTCTGATTCCGGACAAGGCAATTCATTGAGCAAGAACCTAGATTGTAAATAATATTTACGGGTTCGGCGAAAATTCAATAACTATCTTTTCAATTATTTGGGAAAAGATTCAATTGAAATAATAAATTGTCTTTATCAATACGACACACATGACAATACACTACAAACTAATTCTTGTGATTTCATATAGCCCTGAAATAGGTAGCTGTAATGTATTTCTCTGCTAGTTATCATTGAAATAAAAGTACAGTATCCTAACAAATAGACCATATGTAAAAACACATACACACAAACAATTGTAGCAATATAAGTAGTTAGAATACTGAATGTCGAAGCGGAGGTACATTGCGTACTAGTAAACTGTTCCAACAGCATCTCTGGCGTCTGATTCCTGACAAGGCAATTCATTCAGCAAGAACGTAGGTTGGAAATAATATTTATGAGTTCGAAGAAAATTTAATTGATATCTATTATAATTTTTGAGAATAGATTCAATTGAAATAATAATTTGTCTGTATCAATACGAACCACACATGACAATACACTATAAACTAATTCT
>MIQA02019206.1:0-20239 GCA_001887855.2 Sclerospora graminicola
CACGGTATTAAGTATTGGGAAGTGGTGACATTTTGGCCTTCTGTGGAAGCGTGTGGAGTTATATCTACCTTACATACACATTTGGATTCGCCCTTCATTGTTATTGGTTTAGCTGGCCGATTGATTATTCTCGGTCCAGCCGGCACTATACAAAGTTCAAGTATATTATTGGTTTAGCTGGCCGATTGATTATTCTCGGTCCAGCCGACACTATACAAAGTTCAAGTATATTGCCCGACGAGCTCCCCGGTGACGATTTCCGCCAGGAGCTACCCCTAGTCCTAACCCTCATCTCCCTATTCGACGGATTTACACTTTTCGCCCTAGGGTCCACCAGGAGAGCAAACCACCCAGTACTGACGGGTACACAAGGTGAGCTTTCAACATGCAACATTCGAGCAGTCACGATCAAGCGGATGGAAGTGACCGATCCAGCCGGCCGGATGCCGGATCGGATCATGACTCGGATGGACGGAGTACCCCCTCCGACAGTCAGTCGTCTGGGCCCCCCGTGGGTGTTCGCATCTCAGGAAGAATTTCTGAGAGCGACTACACCACACGGCCACCACCCTCGAAAACGATGCAGAGCAGCACATCGTAGAGTGGATCAACGTATACCGTGCGGAGGGCCTCCCGGTGTCCTCTCTGATGTTGGAATGCAAGGCCTTGGCTGTTGCACGAGACACCGACATCAATACTGCACTGTTCAAGGCCACATGGGGGTGGCGTCGTGGATTTCTTCGCCGGCATAACCTCTCATTACGCGCGAAGACACGGCAGAGCCAAATTCGACCAGAGGACGCTGAGCGCTTTCTTATCGATTTCAATACGCGCGTCAAGCAGAAGATGGCCGAGTTGGGCGTCGACGTTGTCTACAATGCCGATCAAACACTGGTGTTTTTCGAACATCTACCCAAGTCGACCATCGACGCGAAAGGCGCGAACACTGTGAGGATTCGCTCTTCAGGAAAGGAGAAGGAGATGCTTACGTGCATGTTGATAGGCGATCCTCTCGGACGCAAATATGACACCTTCCTCGTCATCAAGACAGCACCGTCTACGGATGCGCTCACCCGCCATATCAACCACGAAACTCGGCATGGATTTGGAAAGCGTCTGTGGAGTAAGATTCAGTCACTTCAGAAGGATTACGGGTCTATCATCTACGGAAACTAGTCTGACTGGTGGAACGAAGGGCTTTCTATAAAGTTTCTACAACATCATTTTGGCGATCGCCCCGACATGACAACGTGCATTCTACTCTTGTGGGACGATTTCTCGGGACACTGGACTCCCGACGTCCTGTCGTGCGCCGAAGACCTCAACATACAGCTGATGAAAGTCCCACCCGCGTGCACCGGCTTGTGTCAGCCTGCAGACGTGGCGTGGAACCGCCCGCTCAAGGCTCGTCTACGCCAAAGCTGGGTCTCCTTCCTTGAGATTCAGCTAGCTACTCATGAGCTCGCTATGAGAGAAGGAACCTCGTTTCGGCTCAGCATGCCCAAGCAAGCGGATGTTGTATCATGGGTGAGCAAACGCGTGGATGGCGCTCTCAGCGAACACAATTGCTAATGGTTTCTCAAGTGTTCTCGAAGATTCACTTTGAAAGCTGAAGCACAACAACATATTGACAGTTTGGTTTTACGTCTCGGCAGCATGGATTTGCTTTACCCGCAAATTGGTGCGGTAACGGCTACTGAAGATGTGATTGATGGCAATGACGGACTACGATCTTAACTACTTTTGAGTGTAAGTCTAATTCGTGTTTCATGCATGGTCTGACACCCATATTGGTATCTTTGTAGGACTTTGTTTAGGTGGTTGTGCGCGTCGGGAGGGTGGCAGGGTAAACCCCCTTCCTGATCATCGTGGTGACCTTCAAATTGCTCAGATGTGCCGTTTTGTCCGGAATATATTGTCTATTTTCTGTATGGCATCTGTTAAAAACCTTTCAAAAAAAATCCGATACAAATCATTAATTTGTACCGACATTTTTTGCTCCAAATTAAGATAGACCGTGTGTGTCGGCTAAGGCAGATGATATACGGTAATTGAATTTTCGCCTATCCATATATATAATTTTTCCACCCTAGGTTCTTGCTGAGTGAATTGCCTTGTCAGGAAACAGACACTGGATATGCTGTTGGAAGCGTTTATTAATATTGGAAGAGGGTATTAATACGCAATGTACCTCCGCTTCGACATTCAGTATTCTAACTACTTACATTGCTACAATTGTTTGTGTGTGTAGTTTTTTACTTATTAGCTATTTGTTAGGATACTGTACTTTTATTTCAATGATTAGCAGGAAAATACATTACAGCTACCTTTTTCAGGGCTATATGATATCACAAGATTAGTTTATAGTCTATTGTTATGTGTGGTTTAGTATTGATAAAGACAAATTACTATTTCAATTAATTTTTTCTCATATAAATTAATTGATATTGGTTGAATTTTCTCCGAAGCCGTAAATATTATTTCTAACCTAGATTATTAGTAAAAAAATTCACACACCAAAACAATTGTAGCATTATAAGTAGTTAGAATACTGCATGTCGAAGCGGAGGTACATTGCATATTAGTAATCGGTTTCAATAGCATCTCTAGCGTCTGATTCCGGACAAGGCAATTCATTGAGCAAGAACCTAGATTGTAAATAATATTTACGGGTTCGGCGAAAATTCAATAACTATCTTTTCAATTATTTGGGAATAGATTCAATTGAAATAATAAATTGTCTTTATCAATACTATACCACACATGACAATACACTATAAACTAATTCTTGTGATTTCATATAGCCCTGAAATAGGTAGCTGTAATGTATTTCTCTGCTAGTTATCATTGAAATAAAAGTACAGTATCCTAACAAATAGACCATATGTAAAAACACATACACACAAACAATTGTAGCAATATAAGTAGTTAGAATACTGAATGTCGAAGCGGAGGTACATTTCGTATTAGTAATTTGTTCCAACAGCATCTCTGGCGTCTGATTCCTGACAAGGCAATTCATTCAGCAAGAACGTAGGTTGAAAATAATATTTATGAGTTCGGCAAAAATTCAATTGATATCAATGATAATTTTGGAGACAAGATTCAATTGAAATAATAATTTGTCTTTATCAAACTATACCACACATGACAATACACTATAAACGAATTCTTGTGATTTCTTGTAGCCCTGAAAAAGGTAGCTGTACTGTATTTATCTGCTAGTCATTTGAATAAAAGTAAAGTATCCTAACAAAGAGCATATAAGTAGTAAAAAAACGCGCACAAAATAATTGTAGCAAAATAAGTAAGGTATGAGACCGGTTTATGGCCGGGATTCGTATACCTTAGCTAAAATTCATTTTTTGACTTCATTTTTCGATGTTATTCGCTCCGAAATAGCTCAAAATAAAGCGGGAGGTCGTGGCTATCCGTTGCAACAAATCGTATTTCTTAATAATCCTTCAAAGAAAAATTATGGAACAGAGCACAGAGGCAAAATTTGTAGATTTTTCACGAACGGGTCAATTTATGGCCGTGACCAAATCTGATACAAAACTCAATTCAATTACTCGATCTGCTGCAACTGCTCTTGAGTCATGATGCGACCAAGCATGTCAACTGTCTTGCGCTTGCCTTTACCCTTCGTTGCCGGTTTGGGTAGGAAAAACACTTCCGTACGGAGCTCCTGTCGCACATAGAGCCACGCCGGGTTGCTTGGTAGGCTTGCGTCCTTAACGCCTCCATCAGCATATAATTCTCTGCGTGCACGCATCTTGGGCGCTGAGAGTGGCCAAAGGCCAGTGCTGGCAAATCCAGAAATCACATTCTCTGGCTTGGCAAGCACACCATTTTGCCACGCGCTCGATGCGAGTGAGATTGGCTGTTTCTTCGTCAAGCTCGACGCGTCTTTATCGATCATGAATTGGTCCATGGCGCGACGTAGGCTGGTCTTGAAGGGCTTGAACACGGCGACATCAAGAGGTTGTAAGATGTGCGTGGAATTTGGGGAAAGGAGAAGAAGAATGACCTTCATCTCGATCGCTTTCTCGACGATGCTCAAACGTTGGCCTGGAAGCAGGAAGAGTGGCGGCAGGCACGATCCGGAGCCACTGACACAGGCGACTATCGTCAGGTGGAAGTTATGTCGATGCACTTGGTCCACACGTTCTTCGACCCGCGACTATCTTTGACTTTGTTTTTTTTACCAAATCCCGTCTCGTCCATATTAAACACGCGGTCGTTGGTGAGTTTGCGCTCGACCGCGTGCTTAATCAGCTGATTGAGTAGATGATCGAGGCTCTCTTGCCGGACTTGGTTGCGCGCGCGAGAAATTACTTGTGGGACCCTGAGTGAGAGTTGCGGGTGGCGGCCAAAGAAGCGCTTGATCCATCCGTCGCCCAGGAGGCCAGACGAGCGCGCGGGGTTGTAGAGAGCGCGGTACGCCTTGTTCGCTTTGCTGAGCACTATCTCACGCGTTACAGGGAGACCCTCTCGCTGAATCCCGACGATCCACGTCTGGAGATCGTCCTCAATTTCATGCGAAAGTACGGGCGGCAGTCCGGTTCTTTGGTGCGTCACACCAGAGCGCTGTTGGGTAGCGCGGCGGCGTATCGTTATCTCTGGAATGGTGGGGAACGACTAGCGAATGGTGTTCCACGACACACCACGTTCACGAGCACTGACAGCCTTCGCGAGATCGTCTTGGCTGTAGACCTTTCTCTTCTTCATCGTGCGTCGAGTTGCAGTATGTGGTCTGCCTGCGTTTGACGCGTGTGGGCGGCCATAAACTGATTCATTCGTTAAACAGACCAATCAGACGCTAAAGTTGACGATTTTAAGCGATCTGATTGGCTACTGCCGATTATCGGCCAAAAACCGATCGTCGGCCATAATCTGGCCTGATACCTTATCGTAGCTAGAGCAACCTAACGAGCAAAACAATGCGCCCAGCCTTTATTTTGTTTTAACCTTCAGTCATTGTAGTACTACCTCAGTTAAACTAATTGAAGTGAGTTGCTTGGAGATATATAATGTTGTTTAACGGATGTTACTATTTACATTAATCCTTCACGTTTTGTATCTAAGCTCCCTGCCGGCAATATTCAAGTCGAGGTTACTTCTCGTCTCGCTTCCGTGGGAACAAGTGACTGGTGACTGGTCATTTCACTTTTATAAGCTTTCTACATTTTACTTAGTGAATGATCTACTTACGCTTTATTTACTTTGGTTCGCCTTGAATAAAAGTAAATCTTGCGAAACCAAGTCTTCACGAGTTTTTTTTCCTGCAACGAGTTGAACCATTCCTCTCGAGAAGTCCTTCTCCCCTACGCTAATATTTCTGTTCATGTTCCCTTCTTGCGAGCGAATTTCGTTTTAGCCCGGCTGTAGTTGACACCAATGGTTCGTTCTTCGTCAGGATCAATTCAAGGATATATAGGATGAGACATGCGGTAGGATTGGTATTGAACATAGGATTGGAGGTAGCAAGTGGATTGCAAACTGGGGAACATCTGATCAACTCCGTCAGACAAGGTTAAACTTTACGTCCCTGCGCCCCGTATCGCGAGTACGTATGGGATCGGCGACATCCTACACTCCATTAACCGCAAGACCCAGATGGCGCTCTGGGACTCGGCGATGAACTCTATATGTGGCCTTGTCTGCGTCCGAGGACACGGCATCCGATTCAACTGCACGAATCGCGATATCGCGATCAACCTGGTTGGAACGGCCGTCTCCTGTATGGGCCAGCAGCTTCTGATCAAGACATCATTATTTACAAGCGCTTGTACTACGTCGATTTCACCAGAGTACCTTCGGAGCTGGAAGACGATCACATTTACGATTACTTCGTGAACTTGGGTCTCCAACCAATCATTGCACCGACGCATCAAGCTGGCACGTTGATGTCTCGGGACCGTACGGTTTGGGTCCCCTGTACTGACGTCCCGGATGAACTCCTTGTGAAATATGTCCCGCTTCGGGAAGTTCACTTAAACGGCTTTGAACATCCGGTGTTTGTCCACCACAAGAAACGTGTGCTGAATAAGGTGGCTCCGCCATCAATCGCGGCTAAGCGTCTCGCGAGTGAGCAGCAGCAGATGACACTAGCCGCGGAGTCCGTCTACCTGCCTCCTGATCCCTCCTCGCTCTCTTCGGTCCGCGTGCATTCCCAGTCTTTTCCACCACTACAAGGGAGGCAGCGCTAACTCATCATTCCGCCCCCTCTTCGGTGTCGGCCCCTTCTCCGGTTCCTGATCCTCCCCAGAAACGAGCACTAACGCCTTCAGCGCTCCGTGACGGGGATCTCATCTGGAGTGACCCGAGGCTACAGGGTCGGTCCATGAAGGATCAAAATCAGCCATCGTGCGATTTCTTTCCACTTCTTCCCGTCTCGTCGCAGATAAAGAAGTGGAGGCAGCCACCAGACCCTCTTCGCCCGATGGGCGTCTGGTGTTCGGTTTCTCAGCCTACCGACTTCGAATTGGCCTTCGGTGACCCCGACGCGGACGATGACACTGCCGACTGTATCTTCCGCGCCGACAGCGAGGTCATCCAATGCAAACCTGTCCCGTTTCCTGAAGATGTTGGCGGGCTGGTCTGCAATCGCTCCTCTTTTAGTCCAACTCGAACGCGATGAAACGATCAGAATACCGGCGCCGCACTAAACGTACCGCCAGGAACTGTCTCGAGCCAGGCAGTCCAGAAGATCGTCTCGTGTATATTACTGCCCACCCTTGTGCATTCGCTTCGGTGATTCACAAAGCTAGCGCTGCCTTTGATGCGTGCTTCTACGACCACACTACTCTTCGGCTTTATAGTGGGAAGCCATCGTCCAGCCACGGACAAAGCCCGGATTTGCTGGACCGCATCAACCTCGAATATCAGAACTCTCCCCCACGCTCACAGAAGTTCCTTGCGGATCAATTCATGGACGATACGGCGCGCGAAGTGTCGATCGCCTGCTCCAAAATGGATTTGTTTTTCCTCACCCATGTGCCGGCTGTCTACTTTGATCCGTTTAAGGTCCAAGCAATCTGTAGGGAGAAGCCGATCACATATCTCCAATACAGCAATGGCTTGCTCTGTAGGGAGAAGCCGATCACATATCTCCAATACAGCAATGGCTTGCTCTGGTCCGACGAGACTCTGGCGACCATTTGTGCGTCGGCGTCGGGCTGCGCGTACAAGACATATCTATCCGATACGTTACATGCTGCGCTTGAGATCGTCCTTGACCACCAACCGGAGGAAGTTGAGGACGACGCTTCGATGGCGTCTTTGGACGAGGATCATGGTACCCGTCCCAGACGTACCCTCCATCCAACCAAGCATAACGGCCGTCTCAACTCGGGCCATGATATAGTTTTCCGTCGCCTTCTATATGTCACTTCCCTACAACGTATCCATTCCAGCCTATCCAAGACAATCACACCGTTCACAGTTTTTTCTTCAACATGTCGTTATATTACCTGCTTCTTATGGGTACATGTAATTTTACGACTACGCTTTTCCCCGCTTCCTGCTTCGCCCAGCCATCGCTCCGGTCTACGATCGCACTTTTCTTCCCTCTCTTGACTGGTTTTGGATGCCTTGCGCTTCCCCGACCGCGTGCGCGTTGGTTTCTCTTCAGCGTCAAGGTACTTCACTTGATGCACACCCTTGACTTCGGCAACAAACGTCAACAAGTCCGTCATTCCGATCCATTCGCCTTCATCAAACACCGAATGCACTCCGCCATAGGCGGCCTCCAACGCGATAAAGTGGCGTTTTTCCAAAGAAATCGTAACATCAAGCAGATACAAGCCGTCCTCTAGATCCAAGTTGTATATCCCTTCCACTCCAGCCTCCCTGCCGCGATACAAATTCATCTTCAGCGCTGTCCAGTCAATCTCGCCGCCAGGCCCCGCATCAGCGATCAATCGAAAAAAGTGTACCACCTTGCGCCTTCCCCAGCGGCGATGCCATGTGCTCCCAAAAACTCGTCCCACAACGCTGGGGACCAGCCATGGTTTGCCGGCGGTCTCAAACATGGCATGTACGGCTTCATAGACGCAATCCATCCCTTCGTTTGCTGTCATCAGACGATATCTGGACTTCACGCCACGAACGTAACGTTCGAAGTCGATTTGCCTCTTGTTTTCATCCACCCACTTGTCGACCATGTTGCACTAATCGCCGCATCCGTCTTCCTGCAAAATGTTATCATGCGTCCATCAGTCTTCGTCGGCTCCACCGTATCGAACCTTGTACCAGGCGCCAGTCACAGTCATCTTCCGGTCGGAAATTCTCTCCACTGTAAACCTTTCTTGGGTCGCTCGACGTACTGCATTCACCACCCTCGCTGCGCGTCTCGCTAATTGTTTCCGTGGCTTTCCACCACCCCTTGACTTCGACGCTGTCTGACGGGTGCGCACTGCACCGTTTCGGTGGAAGCGCTTGGGTTCAGCACACGCCCGAGCCAACCTCCTCCTCATTACCTCCTCCTCCGACTCATCACTCTCGTCTGAGTACGACTCTCCTTGCTGGGTCATTGACTCTCCCTCTCTAGCAGTCGCGCCCTCTCCAGTCGTCTTATCTCCACTTCTCGCGGCTGTGCCTCCACTTCCGGCCTCCGTCGCTTCGCTTCCATCTGCGGTGGGTCCACTTTCTGCCACCACGACAGTGGTTGAGTGTCCCCCAGTTGCTGTGTCCCGTTTTCGGATGACGCGTCTCCACTCAAGGCCGCTACCGGCTGCGCAGGTGATTTAGTTGCGCCACCTACCCCATCCCCGGCTCCAAGCAGCCGCCCCCCTTTCGGAAACGTCTAAGCGTACGTCAGGAGTCGAAGATGAAGTAAGTGTTACCCCTACTACACCACGCGGCTGCTCAGTGCCTTCTCCAGCGCCTGCCTTCGTGCTTGTGTTCTGCTTTTCCTGTGACCAGTTTGGTTAGTCTCTGCGGCCAAGTTGTTTCAAAATTGGACTTACCATGCTTTTTTGGCCCACTTGAGCTTTACGGGGAAAAGTGCGAAGTAACGACTCCAGGCAACAAGCACCACTCATTTCCATCCCTACTTCAGAGTTACTTCAGCCAGTCCTCTGATACGACATGACCTCTGGAATTTTATACCCTCCAAGACATGATATGTTCTTCAACACTTTACCTGCCAAACATTATATTTGGTGTGGGCCACGCGATTTGTACGTTTTTTGTTCACAAGCGACTGATATACCATTATGTAGGTATTTTCTCACACTATCTCCTTTTCTTGCCTAACAAACAATAAAATTATTCTTTTAAACCAGGTAAGCGAGCAAATAGATTCTGACGGCATCACGTACGTGAGGAAAGCAATTATACTCTGTGGTTTAAACAAGATAATGGGAAGTGGAGCGGCTTCACGCATACCTGCGAAAGATCGTGAAAAAATACCCGAAAGAGTTTCACGACAATCTTAATATTGCGCTTTAAAATTGAACACATTGCACAGTGTTGTCGAGTACCTCAATCCCAGGAATAATAGGTCAGACAAACATCCCACAATATATTAACATTTGCGAATAATATGCCCCTGAAGCATTGGCTTTCGAAACAACTCTCCAATAAAGCGAATATTTCCAAGAATGAGTAACTTCATAAGCAACCGCTTTCCTTCATATTATGCATCCATCTGTTACGTATTCTTAGCGTTTTATAGAGTTGTGTTATTCCATTATGTGATCAAGCAAGTGAAATATACCTTTGGTTGGAATTGAACCCACGACCTCTCCTTGCGGGGGTGTCGTAGAGTAACTTAAATTTCACAAATTTACTCCGGAAACAAACGAATCTCTAAAGAGTTTTATTCCCAGGAACTTAAACTCAGTGACCGACAGTATAAGCCAAATGTACACTTAAAGTGAAAAAAACGACCAAAACAGCCCTTCGTCCAGTCCTTTCGGAGATGCGACGTTGGCTTGCGTAAACGGTGAGTGGGTCTGGTGTTTAGCTATTTAAGTCGGTCTGTTATGTAAAGTTTGCCGTCCGTCGAGCAACTTGGTTATGAGTAGTCAGCGCTTGTAAAAGGGGGAAAAATTATATATTTAGAAGTAAGGTATAAAAGTACCTCTTCCTCAATACCCCATATCACTACTTCCTACTTATGTAATCGTACTTAAGTAATCATACTTATGTATTCCTACTTATGTAATCGTACTTAAGTAATCATACTTATGTATTCCTACTCACGGCTACTTATTTTTAATTCTTCTTTTAACCAATCCAAAAATAGCACTTCCATAGAGTGAAAATTCATTCACTCTATCACAGCCGCCCCTTGTGAAGCTACACCGAGACCGCAGGCAATAGCGAGCAGCAAAACATTCCATTTTTATCCACATTTCTCATGAATAAACGTTAGAGCTCCACATTTCCATCTTGACATTGTTGGATTACCCTTAACGCATCTGCATCTCTCCAATGGGTAATATAACTTGGCATTCCCAGATCATCCGCCGCTTTTATCAATTTTGACCACACTCCACTATTCTAGCCAAGACAAGGAAGCCGATATTAGCACCTATGGTTCGGACACATTCATTAGAGTTTATGCAAGATTACCCTGTCAGATCGCTCGTATCGTTAAGTAGATCAAGACATTACCTATTCATCCTGGTATTCCGTAGAGCTTATGGACATCAGTCGTCGCAACACTAATCGCAAGCTTGTCCACATCGTTGTTTCTTAACTTAAAAACCTTATGTCGTATGCTATCCACTTGTTTCTGATATGGTGAGATTATAAGCAAGGTGCGCAGCTTCGGTCGAACCACTTCTTCCGTGTCCGATTTTAATGTCCCATTTAATCGTTGAATTAGCTCCAAAACCAATGCCACTTCAATAACATGTTGAAGCTCATCCGTATGATTGTCTGCCACACCTTCAGATACCAAATCATCATGCGTGCTGATCCATATGTTATGCTCTGAGCCTAAAATATATTCTTCGGTTTGCCTTGAAATCTATTCTGCACATGTCACTGAACGTATCTTCAACTCTTCCAAATAGTCTTTAATTGGGGAGGTTCGATCCACGATCTTGTACGGGTAAAAAGTCCGCAGGAATCTTGTGATTATGTAATGGCTACGAAACTCTGCTGTCATGATAATTCATTAAAACGCTGGGACTACATGACGTTGAGCTCGGTGATGCTCAAAAGTATGTAAAACTGACCATCGTCGTAACTGTGTCTTTTTTCTTCAACGAAAGGTGTATACGCGTATAGTTGGTACGGATCCCCAATGACCACCATCACTTCAGTAGTGGGACGTAAAGCTTGCAATAGCGCCAGTTCACAAGTCTGCGCCCCTTCATTGTTAATGACCAGGTGGAATTGTAAAGAACGATATTCCCGTCGACTCAGCTGAGATAATGTGGCTAAAATTATTTTAGCTTTGCGCCACACACTATACAAAGCTTTCTTCATGATCGCTCTGCTGTGACGATTCCATCCTGTAGTCCACAAGCGTTCTCTTTCCGTTCGCTCGATTTCACTGATGAAGCGTCTTTTGCAATTTTCGTCCTCCAGCATCTCGCCCTTTGGCGTTCCCAACCGAAATATAGCATTAACATCCACAATATTCGATGTCAACAATTTTCGTAAATTTTCGTCGATGGTGGCCGCATTTGTCTCGGTCATTATAGCAATTATCTTATCATGGTATGACTCCCAAAAGACTGCCACTAACGATGCAATAGTGGATATTTTTCCACATCCATATGGCCCTCGCGCCAAGATAACACCCTTCTTTGTCAACCCTTCAGTGACCACCTTGCATTGCTTTGCATCCAGATTTCTCGCACAATGTCTGCATGTTCTGTCTCCGGTTGCCTTGGATATTTCTGCTTCATCCCTTTCCTCAGTTTTTGGGTTTCGATTAATAATCCCTAGGATAATGTCAGGTACTGGGCTCACGGTCGACAATTCCTCTACAGTGACCAACCGTCGAATGTGATTAAGTATATTCGTCTTGGTTATCTAGAATAAATGGTCCACATGAATCTTTACGTCTTCAATATGTGTGTTCGTCAAGAGTATGCTTTGTCTAGCCAGTGACATCACTATTCTACCTCCAATAACCACGTAATCATGCTCGTTGTGGTAGTATAGTTCTCCTACATCCCATGATCGGATTGACACATCACCCTTTTCACTAGTCATCCCATTGTTGCACAATTGAATGTACAACAGGTTGCCTATCAATGGCATAACATGTTCCACGGTAATGGCAGCTGTGTCGTATGGCCATTTGTCTGTAATACAGTGTCCCACTCCATAATACGATGCACCATTTGATTTGTGCTTTCTACGGATATCCAAATTTCATGAGACGTGCTGCACCAAGCGTCGTTATGTGCCGCCAGTGCCATAACCAACCAGTAATATGCGTTTGATTGGTAGGCGTCCAGGTATACTTCTTGGTCTTGCAAATGCTTCCAATGTCGACAGGTACCCGTGTGTTTGAGCTGGGGATCGTAGGTGTCCACTTTTAGGCAGCAAAGTTTACTCTACAAGGCTAATACGGTCCTCCCCACCATTCTCGCAATACACAGCCAACGCTGATCTATCGTGCCGTATCAATGGGGCTTCTAGTACCATCAATCGTATATCTTCCATTGTCACTCGCTAGGGTCGTTCATCCTGTCGTAGCTGTAAGAATTTTTCGTAATGTCTCATCCATAACTTCTAGTATTGCGATTGATATACTTCTCTCATTCTTGATGTCTGCGTAAGGAGGCGTTATACACTTCAAGTAGCGTAGACTTTTGTTTTACTCGACATTTCCATACGTAACTACGAATAGCTGCTGAAAAACCACTTTTCTCCTCAATGACAAATGGCGGAAGGGTCCGAGCTCGTAGCTTATAACTTCTTTCTGATTCCTCCGTATGTGTTAGGGGTGTAACGAACCCCAAAGTAGACCTATCCGCCTCTTGCAAGTCTTTATCGCTATCCAGTTCATCTCCACACTCGTCTCCCATCGTGTCTGTATGAATCTGGTCTGTAATATCACCTACCCCTGCTGAGTATCTGACTTCTCTTGCTCCGACCCAGCAGGACCCTCTCGGGACAAATGTTCACTCGGGATGGGCCTTTTCTCTTCATAATTCCTCTGCTGTTCTTCAATTGGATCTATTGCATGACTCGAATTCCCCTTCTTCTAGCGTCAAATCCACTATGGTGTCACCTTCACAGCCCTGAGCTTCCGACATGTGACTTGAAACTATCCTCAGTATCCCCCCATCCATCTGGCGGAGGTCGTCGTAAATCCCTGCTCTTTTCCTTGTTGATCGGCGATCCACAGTTGGACTCAGTTTCTTTAGTCTCTTTTGTCTTTCCCGTTTGAGTCGCTAATGCCATCCATCTTGCGTGAATAAATCGTCACGGTATCCCAGTATTCTTGGATATTTAGCGACATACTTTAAACTTCAACTTCCCCTTTTCAACTGCATCGTGTAATTCTTGTTCTTGTTCGTCTCCCCAGTACATCATAGAACGTTCCTGCTTCACTTTCTTCATACAAAGCCGTTTCATACATCGTTCAACTGCGACCTCCGTCGCAACATCGTCAGTCAATTACATGATCGTCGTTGTTTCTCCAGCTGTTGGCTAATAACTTTGTAGTCTCTGCTTCCTTTTCGCATAAATCCTAAAAGCACGTCATCCTGCTCTTCTATCCATCGCGAAGCCGCACGACCGGTATTGCCTCGTTCATTCGTCTTGTGGTCATCGCCTTTCTTCATACTCTCCGCCCCATGATTTAGCTTGGATTCTATGGCACGCACAGTTCGATTCCCTTTATTAGTCGGGAAGGACTTATAATATTCCTCCAGCCACTGGTTGAACGCTTGATACTCCTTACCCACTCGATCTCTTCATCATCCCACGCTTCAAATTTTTGCTTGGCAATCCACTTGTGTTTACATGCTGTTGCTGTTCTGAGCGGCCATTGGTTACGCATGCCAATGTCATTATACTGCCGACATAGTTGAGCATTAGACGCGCCTCGATTGGTAGGCACGTCCAATAAGGCCCTAAGTGCTTCCGCTTGTTCTTCTATCCAGGGCTTGGCTGGGGCGGCAGGCTCCTTTATTTTCTTTAACTTCTCCTGCGGGGCGCTTTCCACTTGATTTTTGCCGGCGGGTGTTTCATTACTCTTCTCGCTGTGGTTATCCGTGTCGCTTTTTTGTCTTTGTCACTTACTGAGGTAACTTCAAAGGTGGTAAGAAATCGCAACAATTTTCGCTGACATTTGTTCATTCTTTCACCATACTTTCCCTTTAAAATCCATGAAGCAGACTTTTCAGGATATGTGTCGGAACCGTTGTAGGGGCAGGGAAGCGGTCAAGAAATGTGCCAAAAATTCGACTTGAACAGGGTCAATTTATCTCGAAATGATTGCCCGTCCAACTTTAACACGAATTCTCCACGTCAATATTTGCTCGGATTTCATATGGAGCGACGGATCCGGAATTCCCGTGATACGAAGATTTTTTGCAATTGCATTATTCTCAAATAATTGAATTGATATTGATTGAATGTTCGCCGAGCATATAAATATTATTTCCAAGCTAGGTTCTTATGAAATCGCTATTCTTTAATTAATCCTTGGATGCTCTCGGATCCGGCGAGCGCGCGGATAGGCAACTGCAGCTCTGCTTTGAGCTTTGGGTCACTCAATTCGCCTTTCGAAGCCTCGTGAGAGAGTCACGATTCCGCTGCAGGTGATAGTTTCTTCGGTTCCGGGGCGCTCCACCGTGTTATACTCTGCCGGATGTACTCTCCGAAGCCGCGAAAAATATTTGGCTGGGTGACGATAGCTGATCATCCAGAACTATTGCGTGCGCAACTATAAAAAGGATCAGTAGTTATAGAAATATGACATTATTCGTGCGTCAAAACTGGTAAGAAATCGCATCAATTTTCGCTGACATTTGGCCATTTATCACCATATTTTCACCATACTTTCCCTTTCAAATTCATGAAGCAGACTTTCAGGATATTTGACGGAACCGTAGTAGGGGCAGCTTTTGACTCTCTTTCACGTGGTGCTTTCAGCTCCGGCTAAATTTCATTACCTTTTTAAAAGCGGTTAAGAAATGTGCCTAAACTTCGACTAGAACAGGGCCAATTTATCTCGAAATGATTGTCCGTCCAACTTTAGCACGAATTTTCCTCGTCAATATTGACCGGATTTCTGATGGAGGGACGGATCCGAAATTCCTGTGATACGAGCCATCTCAGTATTGATAAACGCTTTTTTGGCACTTGCCTCTATTCTCAAAAAATTGAATTGATATTGATTGAATTTTCGCCGAGCCTATATATATTATTTACAAGCTAGGTTCTAATGAAATCGCTATTCGTAATTGATCCTTGGATGCTCACGGATCCGGCGAGCGCTTGATTAGGCAACTGCAGCTCTGCTTTGAGCGTTGTGGCACTCAATTCGCCTTTGAAAGCCTCGTGAGAGAGTCGCCATTCCTCTGCAGGTGACAGTTTCTTCGGTTCCGAGGCGCTCCACCGTGTTATACTCTTCCGGATGTACTTTCCGAAGCCGCGAAAAACATTTGGCTGGGTGACGATAGCTGAGGATCTAGAACTATTGCGTGCGCAACTTTAAAACAAATCAGTAGTTATAGAGATATGTCATTAGTCATGCGTCAAAATTGGTAAGAAATCGCAACAATTTTCGCTGACATTTGGACATTTTTCACCATATTTTCACCGTATTTTCCTTTTCAAATCCATGAAGCAGACTTTTCAGGATATGTGACAGAACCGTTGTAGGGGCAGCGTTTGACTCTCTTTCACGTGGTGCTATCATCTCCGGCTGAATTTCATTAGTTTTTTGAGGCGGATAAGAAATGTGCCTAAAATTCGACTAGAACAGGGTCAATTTCTCTCGAAATGATTGCCCGTCCAACTTTAACACGAATTCTCCACGTCAATATTGCTCGGATCTCCGATGGAGCGACGGATCCGTAATTCCCATGATACGAGCCATCTCAGTATTGATAAAAGATTTTTTTGCAATTGCATCTATTCTCAAATAATTGAAATGATATTGATTGAATTCTCGCCGAACCTATAAATATTATTTCCAAGCTAAGTTTTTATGAGATTGTTTTTCGTAATTGATCCTTGGATGCCGGATCCGGCGAGGGCAGATATTCAACTACAGCTCTGCTTTGAGCTTTGGGGTACTCAATTCGCCTTTGGATGCCTCGTGGGAGAGTTGTCATTCCGATGCAGGTGACAGTTTCTTCGGTTCCGGGGCGCTCCACCGTGTTATATTCTTCCGTATGTACTTTCCGAAGCCGCGAAAAACATTTGGCTGGGTGACGATAGCTGAGCATCTAGAACTATTGCGTGCGCAACTTTAAAACGAATCAGTAGTTATAGAGATATGTCATTAGTCATGCGTCAAAATTGGTAAGAAATCGCAACAATTTTCGCTGACATTTGGACATTTTTCACCATATTTTCACCGTATTTTTCTTTTCAAATCCATGAAGCAGACTTTTCAGGATATGTGACGGAACCGTTGTAGGGGCAGCGTTTGACTCTCTTTCACGTGGTGCTATCAGCTCCGGCTGAATTTCATTAGTTTTTCGAAGCGGTTAAGAAATGTGCCTAAAATTCGACTAGAACAGGGTCAATTTATCTCGAAATGATTGCCCGTCCAACTTTAACACGAATTCTCCACGTCAATATTGCTCGGATTTCCGATGGAGCGACGGATCCGTAATTCCCATGATACGAGCCATCTCAGTATTGATAAAAGATTTTTTTGCAATTGCATCTATTCTCAAATAATTGAATTGATATTGATTGAATTTTCGCCGAACCTATAAATATTATTTCCAAGCTAAGTTTTTATGAGATTCGTTTTTCGTAATTGATCCTTGGATGCCCACGGATCCGGCGAGGGCAGATATTCAACTACAGCTCTGCTTTGAGCTTTGGGGTACTCAATTCGCCTTTGGAAGCCTCGTGGGAGAGTTGTCATTCCGCTGCAGGTGACAGTTTCTTCGGTTCCGGGGCGCTCCACCGTGTTATACTCTTCCGGATGTACTTTCCGAAGCCGCGAAAAACATTTGGCTGGGTGACGATAGCTGAGCATCTAGAACTATTGCGTGCGCAACTTTAAAACGAATCAGTAGTTATAGAGATATGTCATTATTCATGCGTCAAAATTGGTAAGAAATCGCAACAATTTTCGCTGACATTTGGACATTTTTCACCATATTTTCACCGTATTTTCCTTTTCAAATCCATGAAGCAGACTTTTCAGGATATGTGACGGAACCGTTGTAGGGGCAGCGTTTGACTCTCTTTCACGGTGCTATCAGCTCCGGCTGAATTTCATTAGTTTTTCGAAGCGGTTAAGAAATGTGCCTAAAATTCGACTAGAACAGGGTCAATTTATCTCGAAATGATTGCCCGTTCAACTTGAACACGAATTCTCCACGTCAATATTGCTCGGATTTCCGATGGAGCGACGGATCCGTAATTCCCATGATACGAGCCATCTCAGTATTGATAAAAGAATCTTTTGCAATTGCATCTATTCTCAAATCATTGAATTGATATTGATCGAATTTTCGCCAGACCTATAAATATTATTTCCAAGCTAAGTTTTTATGAAATCGTTTTTCGTAATTGATGCTTGGATGCCCACGGATCCGGCGAGGGCAGATATTCAACTACAGCTCTGCTTTGAAGCTTTGGGGTACTCAATTCGCCTTTGGAAGCCTCGAGGGAGAGTTGCCATTCCGCTGCAGGTGACAGTTTCTTCTCTTCCGGGGTGCTCCACCGTGTTATACTCTTCCGGATGTACTTCCTGAGGCCCCGAAAAATATTTGTTTGGGTGGGGATAGGTGATCATCTAGAACTATTGCGTGCGCAACCTTAAAAAGGATCAGTACTTATAAAAATATGGCATTATTCGTCACCCAGCCAGATGTTTTTCGCGGCTTCGGAAAGTACATCCGGAAGAGTATAACACGGTGGAGCGTCCCGGAACCGAAGAAACTATCACCTGCAGCGGAATGGCGACGCTCCCACGAGGCTTCCAAAGGCGAATTGAGTGCCCCAAAGCTCAAAGCAGAGCTGCAGTTGCCTACCCGCGCACTCGCCTGATCCGTAAATATCCAAGGATCAATTACGAATTACGATTTTATTAGAATGCTCGGCAAAAATTTAATCAATATCGATTCAATTATTTGTGAATAATGCAATTGCCAAAAAAGCTTTTATCAATACTGAGATGGATCGTGTCACGGGATTTCCGGATCCGTCCCTCCATCTGAAATCTGAGTAAAGTTGACGTGGAGAATTCGTGGACGGGCAATCATTTCGAGATAAATTGACCCTGTTCTAGTCGAATTTTAGGCACATTTCTTAACCGCTTTTAAAAAGGTAATGAAATTCAGCCGGAGCTGATAGCACCACGTGAACGAGAGTCAAAAGCTGCTCCTACTACGGTTCCGTTACATATCCTGAAAGTCTGCTTCATGGATTTGAAAGGGAAAATATGGCGAAAATATGGTGAAAAATATCCAAATGTCGAAATGTCAGCGAAGATTGATGTGATTTCATACCAATTTTGACGCACGAATAATGCCATATTTCTATAAGTACTGATCCTTTTTATAGTTGCGCACGCAATCGTTCTAGATGAACAGCTATCGTCACCCAAACAAATATTTTCGCGACTTCAGAAAGTACATCCGGAAGAGTATAACACGGTGGAGCGCCCCGGAAGAGAGGAAACTGTCACCTGCAGCGGAATGGCGACTCTCTCACGAGGCTTCCAGAGGAGAATTGAGTTTCTCAAAGCTCAAAGCAGAGCTGTAGTTGCCTACCCGCGCGCTCGCCTGATCCGTAAACATCCAAGGATCAATTACGAATAACGATTTTATTAGAATGCTCGGCAAAAATTTAACCAATACCAATTCAATTATTTGAGAATAATGCAATTGCCAAAAAATCTTTATCAATACTGAGATGGATTGTGTCACGGGGTTTCCGGATCTGTCGCTCCATCAGAATCTGAGTAAAGTTGACGTGGAGAATTCGTGGACGGGCAATCATTTCGAGATAAATTGACCCTGTTCTAGTCGAATTTTAGGCACATTTCTTAACCGCTTTTAAAAAGGTAATGAAATTCAGCCGGAGCTGATAGCACCACGTGAACGAGAGTCAAAAGCTGCTCCTACTACGGTTCCGTTACATATCCTGAAAGTCTGCTTCATGGATTTGAAAGGGAAAATATGGCGAAAATATGGTGAAAAATATCCAAATGTCGAAATGTCAGCGAAGATTGATGTGATTTCATACCAATTTTGACGCACGAATAATGCCATATTTCTATAAGTACTGATCCTTTTTATAGTTGCGCACGCAATCGTTCTAGATGAACAGCTATCGTCACCCAAACAAATATTTTCGCGACTTCAGAAAGTACATCCGGAAGAGTATAACACGGTGGAGCGCCCCGGAACACCGAAAGAAAGAAGAAACTATCACCTGCAGCGGAATGGCGACTCTCTCACGAGGCTTCCAGAGGAGAATTGAGTTTCTCAAAGCTCAAAGCAGAGCTGTAGTTGCCTACCCGCGCGCTCGCCTGATCCGTAAACATCCAAGGATTAATTACGAATTACGATTTTATTAGAAATGCTCGGCAAAAAATTAATCAATATCGATTCAATTATTTATGAATAATGCAATTGCCAAAAAAGCTTTTATCAATACTGAGATGGATCGTGTCACGGGATTTCCGGATCCGTCCCTCCATCTGAAATTTGAGCAATTTTGACGTGCAGAATTCGTGTTAAAGTCGGACGGGCAATCATTTTGAGATAAATTGACCCTGTTCTAGTCGAATTTTAGGCATATTTCTTACCCGCTATTAAAAAGTAATGAAAGTCAGCCGGAGCTGATAGCACTACGTGAACGAGAGTCAAAAGCTGCTCCTACTACGGTTCCGTTACATATCCTGAAAGTCTGCTTCATGGATTTGAAAGGGAAAATATGGCGAAAATATGGTGAAAAAATATCCAAATGTCGAAATGTCAGCGAAGATTGATGTGATTTCATACCAATTTTGACGCACGAATAATGCCATATTTCTATAAGTACTGATCCTTTTTAAGGTTGCGAACGCAATATTTCCAGATGATCAGCTATCGTCACCCAAACAAATATTTTC
>MIQA02019207.1:0-15126 GCA_001887855.2 Sclerospora graminicola
TCCCTGAGTTCAATCTGCGCGACAACGTCTATCTTTGCATCTACGTCGACTGTTATACCTTGACAAAGTACGGTATAAGTTTCAACAAACAAGAGCAAGTATATTCAACACTATCGACTACGACTTGACTTAAGCTTAAGTTCCTACTGCAACATGGAAAAGGATACTTTTGAACAGGTTATGAGCCCAAAAGGTCACAATGTCGTCGACAATGACAGTCGTGAGGAGAAAAAGGACACAGGTATGGGTGCCGAAGGAGCCGAAATACTGAAGCTGGTTCGAGGACTAGCCGAACGGATGGAAAAATTGGAGAACTCAAGGATCAACGCGGACGAATATGGTTTCAACAACTCAATGAGGCTCGGTACTCGGATGCGAATGGCATCTTTCGACAGTACGCCCGAGAAGAAACCATACCCAACTGAGCACTGGAAAGAACCAGACGCGAAAAATGTTGGACCTACTCCACCACCGGCAGACTTTCGGTTCCCAGCACAACCGGTGTATGCAAACCATGGGGGTCAAGTGCCACAAGGTGCACCAATGCAGCAAGGCATTCCGATACCGCCTCAAGCAGCTTTCCGACAACCGCGACAACAGATGTACCGGACACCAACAGCAAAAGACTGCAAACTTTCGATTCGAGTTTTTGACGGAAAGGAGGTCTACCGGGGACTCGGTGCCGGTTTCAAACAGTGGGGAACAAGATTCATTCGACAAATATCGATCGCTGAATCCGCGTGCGGATACCTATGGAGCGAGGACATTAAGGTCGACCTCCTCGGACACTACCTAAGCGGTATAGCTGAAAGGTAATATCAACGTCAAGTGGATTCATGGTGGAACGAGTCACCAACGCTCGTTCACATTATGAACAAAATGCTAAGCGCGTTTAATACGACCATAACGCCTGCTCAATCGATGAAGTTGTTCACAAGCAGGAAAAATCCGAAACGCAGCTGGAACGAGCACTACCTATATATGGTAGCCGTATCCGAGGCAGTGGGAGGAAGTGAACCTCTTGTCCTGGAAAACATCGTACACTACGCTTCAAGTGAACTCAAGACGATATTAATGTCGAAGTTTGATCACACGAGAACAGATTTTCTCAGGCAAGCGGAACAGCTTTGCCAATTCGCGGCAGCTATCGAAAACGATGCCAGAGGATCTACAAGATTCGGAAACGACACGATCAATTACGTGGAAGACAAGCCCAAGGAAAAGAAGTGTGCAAACTGCGGGAGACCAGGACATGCGACTTCAAAATGTAAAAAGACATCAAGAAAGCAAATAAACGCGCCTCAACCCAGCAACAAAATCGACTTTACGCTGGCAATAACAAAATACTCAACGGTATCAAATAGCAACAGCTGGATACTTGACAGTGGTGCAAGCATGCATCTTGTCAACAACGAGACCTATCTACGGGATGTAGAAGGAGTGAACGGCACGTGCTTTCAAGCAGATGGACAAACCCTAAAGGTATCAAAGAAAGGATGGGTCCAAATACAAGTCACGTCAAACGAAACCATACATACCTTGAAGATCATGGAAGTATATTATGTGGAAAGCCTTTCAAGGAACATCTTGTCGTACGGACTTTTGGAAGAAAAGGGATGCGAAATGGTGTACGTCAGTGGTCGGCGCGTGATGAGGCACCGTGACAGCAAACGTCACATCTTCGACATAAAAAAGGAGAACAAGGTACTTGCAGTTGAAGTTATAGTTGACGTCCCAGTAAAATCCGATCGGGACTCGATCATGGCGATCTTACAAGAAAGCGACAAGGAAGCTGAGGGTGATACCGGGGTACAAAAAGGTTCCCTCATGCATTTCCATGCGCGGTTGGGTCACCTAAATTACGATGCCGTGGAAAAGTTGGCAAAAGACCCCAAAAGTGGGATTATGTTAACGGATACCCGAAGACTCAACTGTTTGACATGCGCGCAAGGAAAACAAACAAAGAACCCAAGGTCCAAGAAAGACAGTGGCGATAATGCGCCAACCGATCGTATCGGGGGTGTGATTTGCTCCGATCTCAAGGGGCCTATAACTCCGAGAGATAGATTCGGAAACAGATACATGATAAATTTCGTGGATTTCAAGTCAAATTACGTTCGTGTATTCCTCGCGAAGAGTAAAGACATTGCTGCAAAGAAGTTCGAACATTTCCTGGCGTTTTTCGAAAGGCAGTTTGATTGCAAGGTGCATATCCTACGCACCGATGGAGGTGCCGAGTATAAAAACCTTGACGGTTTCTGCAAGAGCACCGGTGTATCGCGACAAGTTAGCGAAGCAGGGAATCAATCAAGCAACGGAAAAGCTGAGCGCATGCATCGAACCATTATGAACATGGCTCGGTGCATGATATTTTCGTGTGGTTTAAGCCTGGCATTTTGGGGAGATGCCGTACAATACGCGGCGTACATTATAAATCGAAGTCCCACAAGCGCGAACACTAGACACATGTCGCCCATCGAATTTCTAAGCGGACAAAAGCCGAAGCTTGGAAGTATTGTAGCATTTGGATCGCCATGCACGGTTTATAGAAATCCGGGGAAGAACTCGCTCGCACATAGAGCCCAGATCGGTCTTATCGTTGGGAAAAGCGAGGAAACCAAAGGTTTCAAGGTATATCTGAAACAAGACAAGAAAGTTGTGGTCACCCAGCACATCAAGAACATCGAGACACTGGACGAAGAACAGAACAAACAAATCCAAGTCGAATTAAGCGAAGACCAAGAGTTAGAAGGAGCCCAAGACCAAGAGCTACCGAAGGATAAACCGAAGAAACATCGAAAGAAAAAATCATGGCAACGTGAACGGCATGGAACCAGAGGCTACGTAAAGCAAACCACATCGGAATCGAAGACAGACGAAGAAAACATGACCGATGAAGACACAGTTCCAGGCCTAGGAATGGTAAATTTCGTCGGCGAAGTAGACCCGAAAAACTACGCTCAAGCAATGAAGAGTGTTAACAAAATAAAGTGGATTGCGGCAATGAAAGAAGAAATAACGGCCCTCGAAGACAACAAGGTATGGAAGATCATCGAAAAGCCAAAGGACTGCACGCCACTACACACTAAGTGGGTTTTCAAGACTAAGACTGACCAAAATGGTGATATCGAGCGTTACAAGGCAAGATTAGTGGCATGCGGAAACGAACAGCGTTTCGGCATTGACTACACATTGACTTTCGCCGCCGTCATTGAAATGGGAACGGTGAAATTAATTCTCGGTTTGGCGTGTAAGTGGAAAGTTCCCGCGAAGCACGGGGACATACCCAACGCGTACGTGAAAGCTTACGAGGACGAACATGATATATACCTACATATTCCGAAAGGTATGGAGTTCAACGAGGGCATTTCAAGTCAACCAACCTCCTCAGAACAAGTTTTGAAACTGGAAAAAACATTGTATGGACTCAAGCAAGCAGGGAGACTTTGGAATCGATTACTACATGCAAAACTGGTTGAGCTAAAGTTTTCACAGTGCATGACGGATATGTGTCTTTACGTACGATCAACGGATGATGATACGGTGATCGTGGGAGTGTATGTCGATGACCTATTGGTAACTGGAACTAAAAGAAGCTTGGTGGACGATTTTTTCGAAGATATGAAAGTCTTGGACATCAAAAATCTGGGTAAAGTCTCAAAGTTTTTGGGAATGCGGGTATCTTACGATGAAAACTCAGGATACACACTAGATCAAGAGGTGATGATTGACGGGATACTCAAGGATTTCGATTTGGAAGACGCCAATCCAGTGAAGGTACCCATAAACCAAGAATACGAAGATTTGAACCTCGGAGAAAGCGAAGTCTTACCAAAAGACGGAAAAGTTTCAATTAAATCTTTTCAATCGCTGGTTGGAAGCTTGTTATGGATCTGTCGGTGCACAAGACCCGACATATCTTTTGCAGTACACAAGGCGACTAGAAGAACTCATGCGCCAAAGCAAGTGGATTGGAATTTGGCTAAACGAATCGCAAAATATCTCAAGGGGTCAAAACATATGAAATTACATATGGGAACCTCAAAAAATGCAAACTCAAGCACAACCATAAAGGCCTACAGCGATTCTGATTACGCTGGATCGAAGAATGATCGGAAATCAACTACCGGAGGTGTCGTGCTAATGGACGGGATGGTTCTAAACTGGATTTGCAAGAAACAAGGTGGTGTTTCGCTGTCTACAATGGAAGCGGAATTCTATGCGGCTTCAAAAATTGAAGTGGAAATGTTGGGCTTCCGTGAATTAATTCAAGAAGTTGGATTAAAAGTCGAGCGTCCTATGGTGTTACTTATGGATAACCAAGCTGCAATCAAGATGATAAGTAGCATGGAAGGAAGCTCAAAGATGAAACATGTTGATATACGATTGAAGTATATTGTTTCAAAATTAAAAGACGGTGAAATCGAAGCTAGCTATGTTCCTACGCAAGATATGATGGCAGATTTGCTTACTAAAGCACTACCATATCCAAGACTAAACGAGTTACGCTCTGAAATTGGTTTGAAGTGACGGCCGATTTCGTTTCAAGAAGGAGTGTTAAAAAGTGAAGTTTTACGGTATATCGGTATTGTTAATTATTATGTTAGTTACATAATGGTTACTATTACGGTACTACTTTGGAGCACTTTTTTCGAGAGATTTACGGTATTTTACTATATTTAAGTAAAGTTGGGTGAAAAGTATTCGGACCATAACCGACTTTATTTCGAGGTAACTTTTAGTGTAGGTTTTAAAACTGCTAGCACATTGTCTCGTGAGTCTCGACACTTCGCATGCATATTGATTAGGTAGATACTTAATCACTTCTTAATACACTTTTTATTAACTAAGTCCCTGTGTTCAATCTACGCGACAACGTCTAACTTGGCATCTACGTCGACTGTTATACCTTGACAAAGTAAGATATAAGTTTCCACGAACAAGTGCAAGTATATTCAACATTATCGACTACGACTTGACTTAAGCTTAAGTTCCTAGCTGCAACATGGAAAAGGATACTTTTGAACACTTTTTTTATTTGATACTAGTAGAAAAGCGAAACGGAATATCAAGCATCGGCCGCAGTATCCATTTCCAGGATCCGCACAAAGTTCTATTTGTACGGAAATGGAAACTATGTTCAACCAACAGTTACCGGAACAGATTTGCACAACTTCCCAGTGGGAAGATTTGTACGGATATCCTTTTCCATGTACGTCGGAAAGCAGCCAAACGACGTCGAAGACGAGTACGACAGCTCCACAGATCAATACGTAGCAATGCAACATCACGAAAGCAGTTGATTCAGGCGACAGCTGACGCGATAGTTACGGAAGTCAAAGCGCGACGAGGGCGGTGGCTTCATCGATCTGCAGTAGATCTTCGGTGGTTATTCCAGCGTGCTTCCATTAGAGTCAAAGATCAAACTGTTTAAATATCATTTTACCAACAGGTTGTTCTACCGCTAACCAGATGTCAATACCAGACCGCTTTTCCATCACGTGGGCTCCAATTTTCAACACGATACACCGCAAAGTACCGGAACATGATCTTCCTGACCAGTTAAGTTCATTTTTCACAGTTCCAAGGGACAGAATGGTTTCATCAACGGAAAACGCGATGCTAATGGAACCTATTGGAGAAGCGGAAGTGTTAAGTGCGATAAAGAGTCTCACTCGGCGTAAAGCGGCCGGGACTGATACTCTGAGAAATGATTTTATCAAAGATTTCGACGAACATTTCAGCCCTCTGTTGACAACTGTCTATAGCCACATTTTAACAGGGGTGAAACCTCCAGCCTCTTTCCTCTAAAAACTGATAATTCCTTTACGGAAAAAATGGGACTCCACCTGTGGTGCAGTCGCTCTCAGAAATTCTTCCTGAGAAGCGAACACCCGCGGGGGGGCCCAGACGACTGACTGTCGGAGGGGGTACTCCGTCCATCCGAGTCATGATCCGATCCGGCATCCGGCCGGCTGGATCGGTACTTCCATCCGCTTGATCGTGACGACTCGGATGTTGCATGTTAAAAGCTCACCTTGTGTACCCGTCAGTACTGGCGGTTCGCTCTCTTGGTGGACCCTAGGGCGAAAAGTGTAAATCCGTCGAATAAGGAGATGAGGGTTAGGACTAGGGGTAGCTCCTGGGCGGAAATCGTCACCGGGAAGCTCGTCGGGCAAAACACTTAAACTTTGTATAGTGCCGGCTGGACCGAGAATAATCAATCGGCCAGCTAAACCAATAATATACTTGAAGTTTGTATAGTGCCGGCTGGACCGAGAATAATCAATCGGCCAGCTAAACCAATAACAATGAAGGGCGAATCCAAATGTGTATGTAAGGTAGATATAACTCCACACTCTTCCACAGAAGGTCAAAATGTCACCACTTCCCAATACTTAATACCGTGTTCAAAACACGGGCGACTTGAGGTGAGTATACGAAGACGCCGCGACTTCCGGTCAGGGGACTTCCGGTGGGTTAACTTAACCTTCCCCGGGCAAACCAATAGCAGCAAGAGGGGACCTTGTTAGCCCTCCGCTGTGAACCAATAAAAGTGACTTGTGTCTAAGAAAGCGAAACGTATACTGATTTATCCCTATATCCTAGACTCCCTTTTGTGTAACCTACCCCAAATAGCCCGGCTGACCAGTCATGTGCCTTACCCGAAGTAGCCCGTTAACTCCGATTTTTGTGTACCCGCCTGGCCGGTACACCAACCCCAGATGGTACCAACCCGGCCGGTACACCGAACCCAGCTGGTACCAGTCCGGATGGTACATTGTACCCGGCCGGCTCGGCCGGATGGCCATCCATCCGAGCCCCTCGGCCGCTGGCGCTAGCGATTCCTTGGCAGCTTCTCACCCGATCCGGGTGCCTCTTTCATCCACCAGAACACTCATCTTCCTTCAGGCTCCCTTCACTCATACCTTACAAACAATCCGCCACCAGTCTGCCACTCGGCCGTCCAACATCCGCGGTCCTCCCGTCTGCTTAGCCTGCTAGCTCGACTGTTCATGCCTTCTATCACGTTTGTCCGGCCTGATCCCAAGCCTGGTGCCGTCTGGCCGCTCGCAGGTGCGTCCGGCAGCTCCCAGATCGCGTCTTCTTATTGACCGGTCCGGGCATCCGGCTAAGGGCGACATTTCAGCCAATCCGGTGCGGGCATCCATCATCATTAGTCCGTTTATTTCTGGAACACTTCACCACAGCCGCCCCTGAGCCTTGTCGCAGCCGCACAACGGTTGAGGCACGCGCTCACCACATCTCCCACACTTTGACTTTCACCGCCCCTATGTCCGACCGTGACAGCGCCCCCATCGGTCCCATGCCGGGCCACTCCCCGGCCAATACGCAGCCATCGGCCGTAGGCCCGGATGCCCATCCGGCCAGCCTAGAGCGTCGCCCAGGGAAGCCCAACGTGGCTGCCCTGCAAGCTCAAATCAATGCGCTAACCACTCAAGTAGCCAGCCTAGAGCAGGCTAACACCAAGTTGGCTGTAACCGCCCGGCTGGCTAGTCAGCAAGCGGATGAATCCCGGGTCCGGGAGGTGCTGGCCACCTTCCAATCCCGCGACCGCATTAGCCGACTGGAAAGTGAGAAGGCCGACCTTCTCCAAGCGAGAGATCACCTCCAACAGCAGTCGGACTCACAGCGCGTCTTGAACCAGAAGGCCATAGCTGCCTTGAAAATCCAGAGTAAGTACCTTTTCGCCTATTTAGGTTCGCCTCTCCACTCGCTCACTCCGTGTGTGTTCTCAGAGCAAAACGTCACGAACCTCCGCGTCTTGATGGTCGAGTCTTTTCAGACCGCGCGCGAGTTGACGGCGCGCTACGATAGCTACATTAAACTCTCCAAACGATTGAAGAGTTCGCAACTAGAACTGGGCAATTTGGAGTTTCGCCGGATCCGGCTCGCCAAGAAGCTGACGAAATATCAGAAGGCGCTGTACCAGTCGGCCTCCGCACCGCCTGAGCTCCAGCGCCGAATCCGGGAGCTTCCGCGTACACTGAGACCCAATCGGGTGTGGGTGAAGCCCGGGAGGCGTTTACCCAGCTTGCGGAGGAGCGCGCGGACTGCCTGTCCTCTCTCAAGGAAGATCGAGCTCGGCTAGCCGCTTCGGGTGCCCGGGTGGGGCGTCTAATGAAGGGCCCTGCCCCCATCCGGGAGGCTATTAGGCACCTCCTTGACTTAGCTTGTCCGCGAGACCCTGATCCAGCCGCTTCCGCCACGCCACTTCTCTCGTCAGCCGCTGGTTGCTCCCGCGGCCCCGTGGCAGCCAAACGGCCTAAACGGTCCGCCGCGCCGGTGAGCGCGGCTCTAGGTCATGGAGACAGCGGGCCGGGTCCTAGCCCCACTCCGATCTCAGCCCCGCCGGCTTCTGGGAAGTCCTCCCATCGTCCCCGCACTACCAGATCTTCGTCGAAAGCTTCGTCTGCCCCGGCTCTCCTTAGTGTCTCCCCTCATGATCCCCAAGGCCCGTCCACCGCCTCTCCCGATGGAGAAGGAGCGCCCGACCTACCGGAGATGGACTATGATGAGGTCACCACTGAGGACCTCGAGGAGTTACCTTCCCCGGACCCCTTCGCATTCGACGAGAACGAGTCCAAAGAATCCTCAGAGGAGTCCCCTCCGTTGTGGATTCCCCGCCGGAAGGTTATGACGGCCCTCGAACTGGCTGCGGCTATTCCCTGGTCAAAGGCGCAGTTGGAAGGCTTGTGTATCCAAGACCTCACTGGTGCCCTTGTCACCCGGGCGTTGACTCGCCCGCCGTTGTGGATATTCCCGCCGGCTCCCGCTATACCCAAGGCCGAGGACTGGGATGCCAAGCTAGTGGCGATCGAGCCGCTGAACGCAATCTTGTCCCGGAAACCCTGGGCCGTACTGGCGACAAAGATGCCGGACATCGGTCTGCCCCATGTCGGCTGGTTCGCGGACTTTCGGGAAGTCTGCAAGGGGTACCTCTCTCGGCATGGGCAAGCCATCTGGGAGTCAACCCATCACCTCTTCATTTCCATTGCCGCCGGGCGCGAGTCCCCCGGGCTAGCTAAATACCGGGCCGACCGCAAGAACCGTCGAAACCGCGCGACTGAGAGCTGGACTAAGCTCTGCAACTTCGTGGTTGACGGAATCCAGCACGGCCACTGCGACTTGGATATTTTTCTCCACCCTATCATGCTACATCTGGCCAACCGCCGGGTGGAGAAAAGCGGGAACTCGGCCGAAAGCGGGACTTGGTATCCAGGATTGGGTCGGCGTCAGGTTACCACTCTCCAAGCTTCGCTCGATGCGCTCGATCAACAAGATCCGTGGCGCAACCAGTTCCGGCAGGACCCCGATCGTCACCCTGGCCTCCGCGTGCCCCGACTCCGGAACAAGTTCTGCTGAGCTTCGCCAGGGAGGACCCATGAGGCTAGCCTTGCATACTCTTATCTTCTCCATTCATTAATGGCTATCGACCTCGATAATACATTTTCTTTCCATTTTCCACGTAGTAACCACTTGTTCATCTTTCTCATCCAACATCTCCCATCCGGCACCATACTGATTCGAAGATAACTCCGAAAAACCGATCCATCCGGCACCATACTGATTCGAAGATAACTCCGAAAAACCGGTCGGCCCATATCTGACCAGACTAGTTTCCATCCGCCGATTGCTCGGCTGAATGGTGTCAGTTGATCCGGCCGTGCCTGCTGCCCAGGAGCCGGACGGACTAATTCTCTGCCTCACCTTCTTCGTGGGTCTGCATGACCCCGAAGCGGTTTCGGCTCGCCCGCCGGCGATCGAACTCTCTCATTAAAGCTCCACAATTTAAATCCAGTTCGTCCACCCACGACCGCTCCTCGCAATTTTTCCACTGCACGAGAAACTCTCTGTGGATCCGCCCGAACCGGGTTTTCCGTCCATTTCGAACGTCCAAAATTCCCTCTACTTCGTACTCATCCGGGTCTAACGGCTTGTCCCAGCTGTCCTCGGGCAGTAAAGCTTCATCGAAATCCAGCCGGTCGCTCTCCACCGTAAGGCGTGTATTCGGGCGGTCCGGGAAATGCTTAACCAACTTCAACTTGGAAACATGTACTATCGGGAAAACGCTATATTCCGTGCCGGCCGTGACCAGCTTAACTGCATGATCCCCGACCAGTTCTGCTACTCGGAAGGGGCCATGCCACATATGCGCCAACTTCCGTGCATAGCCCTCCTTGACCCGATCCAGATACAGCCACACCCGGGAGCCGGGCTCGATGCCGTGTTCCCTGGCGCGGTCGTTATTTTGATCGGCGCGGTCCTTGATTGCTTGTCGGAGGCGTTCGTTCACTTGTTCCCTCGCCAGTGAATAGTGGCGTTGCACTTCCATCCTCCAGCGACGGGCGTCTCTGTCCCGGCTTCTGGTGGACCCTATTGGTATGGCGGCTTCTAAAGTGGATCGGGGATCCATCCGTAAGCCAAATAAAAAGGGGTGTCGCCCCTTACCCGATCGTACGACGAATTGAGAGCGAAAACCAGTCTCTCGGCATATTCGTCCCAGTCGCACTGATCCGCCTCTACCACATACATCTTGAGGGCTCTGGTTAGAGTCTGAACCATCCTTTCGGCCTTTCCATTCGCCTGCGGGCGGTAAGCCATAGTGGCGCTCTGCTTCTGTCCTAAGATTTTATTGAAAGCTCGGAATACGTCTGCCATAAATCCGGGCTCCCTATCGTGCCGGATGACCTCGCTCGCCCCGAAACGCCTAAACACACATTCCTCGTAGCTTTGCGCAACCTGTTGGGCGGTACGGGTGGAACTGGCCTTTGCTATGACCAGCCCGGTAAACAAATCCGTCCAGATCAGCAGCTCTGTATACCCATTTCGAGATTTGGGTAAGGACGGGATATGGTCCATCGCAATGACTTGAAAAGGATAGGTGGCCTGTATATTCCCAGGCGACCGCCCTCTAATGGTCGGCCGGCCTTTCCCGGTTTCGCAATCCGGACAACTCCCCACATAGGCCTGAACGCTACGGTAAAGCCCCCGCCAGTGGAAATGTGCCTTAATCTTGTGATATGTCCGGCCGATGCCCTGATGTCCCCCTTCCAAGCTCACATGATAATGATGGAGGATATCCGGCTGCAGGGTAGTGGGTACGACTAGCCGAGCGGATCTATCTCTCTCGATCTCCGGCTGGTCGGCGTCTCGGTAGAAAAACAGTAGCCCGTTTTCGTCCACTTCATAATCCGGGGCCAACTTGAAGCATTATTTAGCTTGTTCGGCTGTCAGTTTATTTACGTCTCCGTTAAGGTATGCCTTGAGATCTACTATCCACTCTTCCCCGTCCTGCGCTTGGAGAATCCGCTCTGCTCGCAACTGTTAAACTATCCCTTCATTCATTGTTTCTGGGGACAGTGAGACAGCGGCTGAAGATCGGCGCTTCTGCGATCGGGTAACAGCGCTCACCCGGATTATCTCCTCCGTGTTGGCCGGATGGATAATCTCGGACAGCCGGTTGATCTCCGTCAGATCTGATAACAGAGCTGGATCGGAAACCGTTACCCTTACGTTGTCGCGCATGACCAGCGTAGCCAAGTGATCCGCGCTCTTATTCCAATCTCGTTTGACGTGCAGCAATTCGTGCTGAGGCCATCTCCGCAAGGCGGACATAACCCGATCATTTAACAATCTCAGCCGAGGCGCCTTGCAATCTATCTCTCCTGTGATTTGCCGGATCACTAGGTTGGAATCACCACATATGATGATCCGCCCCTGTGTCCGGCCAGCCAACAGATCTAGGCAAAGCAGCAGCCCTCTATACTCCGCTTCGTTCACCGTGATGCCAGGCGTGAAATCCGAGGCGGCCGCGACCACTTTCCATTCGGGCAGCTTCCACACAATGGCACTATAGGCCCCGACCCCCTTCTTTACACTCGCCGACCCGTCAAAACTCAAAACCATTAGTTCCTCCGTGGGTCCCACTGTTGGCGGCGGTAATACGATGGATTGTCGAGGCTGCTTCCGGGGCGCTATAGCTATCAGTGCTTCCTCCACTTCTGCCTTGGGGTAATGCTGGCAGCCAGCGTGCCCAGTATCTCCTCTTCTCCCTTAGTACACTTAATTACTTCGAGGGACCACTGAGACAGCAGAGCCGCCCATCTACCCAGCCGGCCGTCAATTCCATTCGCCGTCAGGAGCCATGATAGGGTCGACCGTCTAGATAGTACCTTGATAGGCCGAGACACCAACATAGTATAACACACATCCAAGATCCGCAATAAAGCCAAAACTTCTTTATCCACCAATCCGTAATTGACTTCATTAGCCTTCAGGGTCCGGCTGGTGAATGTCACGGGACAGTACACTCCGTCATGGTCTTGTACGAGAGCGGCCGAGATGGCCCATTTGTTAGCGTAGATGATGACCACCGGGGTCTTATTAACATCGAAATGTTTCAGGACCGGTGTAGTCGCCATCTTCGCCTTTAATATACCTAAGGCCACCATCGCTCGGGTCATGTGGTCGTCCGGGTCGGCAGCACAGGGATCCGGCGGCCGGCCGACTGTCAGGGCAAAAAAGGGCGCCTTCTCATTGGTCGATATAACCGAAAAGGGCGCCTTCTCACTGGCTGAAATAACTGAAAAGGGCGCTTTCCCATTGGCTGATATTGCCGGCCCGGCTTGCGTCTCCGCTTGCCTATCCTGTTCTCTCAGCTTATGGTAATCCACCTCCCGCAACTCATACAAGACCGCCGCATAGACTGCAAAATCCTCGATGAACCGACTGTAATAATTCAGGCTGCCCAAAAAGGATTGCATAGCCTTTAGGGATCGCGGGAAAGGCAGATTACTCAAGGACTCCAAATCCTTCGGATTAGCCTCCAGTCCGGCAATCGAAACCTGATGACCCAGATAGGTCACCTTAGTCTTTCCCCAGAAACTCTTAACCACACTAATCGAAAGATTCCACTTTTCACACGTGATCATCAACTTCTCCACTTTGTCACACAGTAAATCCCAGGTAGTTGCTGTAACGAGAATGTCATCAATGTAAGACCGCCGCCCCAAAACTGAAGGTTTTGGGTCGGGGTCCGGGTCACCTTCGGTGAACACATCCCCGACCAGAGCCGGATCTTGATCCGCCTTGATCTTGAAGTGTTCGTACAGCGCGTTATCTATCAGCCGTTGATAAATCTGCGGGGCATTCTTCAGACCGAACGGCATCAGATTCCACTCGAACAACCCGAAGGGCGTCACGAACGCAGAGATCTCCCGTGCACGATCGGTCATAGAGACCGCCCAGAATCCACTGGCCATGTCCAATGAGCAATACCACAAAACTTTATCCAAGTCCTCCAGCAGGTCGTTTATCAGCGGCATCGGGTAAATCATCAGCTTAGTCAGCCGGTTCACCAGCCGGTAATCGATGCACAACCTTATATCCACCCCATTCTTCTTAATAATAATTACAATGGGCGAAGCCCATGGCGAGGTGGACGGCTGAATTATCTTGGTGGCCAGCAAACCCTTGATAAGCTCTGACAGCTTTTCCCGATACTGGGGGGGGCGACTCTTCGGCATCTCTGTGCGACCGGCTTGGCGCCTCCCACATCAATGTCACATATCGCCCCATGGGCGGCCGGAGGAAGTGCGTTCCCTGGTCCGATCAGCAGATGTCGTCTTCTCCATATAATATCCTTCAATCTGCCGATCTCTTCCGGGGTGTTCACATCCGGGTCTCCCACTTGTAGATCGTCGATAGTGACTGCTGGGGGGCAGGGGGTTACCTCAGGTAGCACCGCCATCTGATCTTCCATGCCTTCAACATATAGCTCGCCCCCTTCATGAATGCAGACTTGGTCGGCTTCGGCTGCTTCGGGCTCTTGATCGGCCGGCTGGGCCGATCCGCCTTCGGCTATTTCCGAATTCTGCTCGGCCGGTTGGCCCGATCCGCCTTCGGCTAATTCCGAATTCTGCTCGGCCGGCTGGGCCGATCCGCCTTCGGTTATTTCCGAACTCTGCTCGGCCGGCTGGCCGATCCGCCTTCACTCCGGTCGTCAAACCAACTGTCATCGGGGTTGACCGCATATGCAACTCCGCTTGCTCCTTTCTCCCGACCCTGTCGTTCGTCCGTCTTCCTCTGAGTGGGCAAAACCAGTTCCGCGATCGGGGCGTAGCCTCGGCCAATACATTCAGCCGGATCCGGCGACGGCCGGCTCCGCGTCAATATTTTAGAAGGGGTCCGGTACTCGGGTTTATCCACCATCGGAGTCTGGTCCTCTTCTAATTCCTCCTCTTCGCTGACCAGATCGGTGGTTGCCTGAAAAGCCAGGTTTTGCCACTCAATATAGCGTCTTGAACCAATAGTGACATAGCCCGGCCGGCGGGGCACTTTATCCTCGGTCAGCCACATTCCAATAATCACATCTTCATGCAAGGTGAGGGGTTTTTCAGAGATGTTGGTCACGCTTATAGAGTTGAGATGACCACCCCCTTTAACAAACGATGGTACCCAGCACTCGCCCCTTGTCAGCCATAACTTACTCCGCCGGTCGTGTGGTCGTAACATTACTTCCACCGCTTTTCCAACTGGCACCGTTACAAACTGACCTAACTTGAGGAACTGGACGTGGGCACCATATAAGGGCCGCCGGCCGGCCAGCTGGATCTGTACCTCGTCCGGCAACGTCAATGTTCCATGCGATAAGTCCAGCCGTATACCGGCCGGGACCATAAAATTCATGCCCAAAATTGCATCCTGCCCGGCCAGCTTGCCTACCCAGGCGGTAAAGTAATATACCAACGACCCAGCTAACGTAATCTTGACTCTTGTCCTTCCTTGGGTCATGTACGAACTCTCTCCAATGCCTATACATTCCTGTCGCTTCGTCTCGTCTATCTCACACCCCACCTTACGAGCAAAGGTGGTGTCTACGATAGACACTTCTGCGCCAGAGTCGAACAGCATGGTAGCTTACTGGCTATTGATTTTCCCATCCGCCTTGGCCTGCTTGAACCATTTATCCGGCGAATGATACTTCCAATAACCTGGCGACTCGCCAGGTAACAGGTTTAATTCCATTCGCACATCAGATCGGGAATACTCACCCGTCCGTATACTGCTCACCAGGAAGGGGTCAGCCGTGCCGGCCGGGGA
>MIQA02019208.1:0-10492 GCA_001887855.2 Sclerospora graminicola
TATGGCAGCGTGCCAAACACGATTGAATCATGATACCCGACAAGGACGAAGCTACATAAAGCCTCGCATCGGGATCAGCAGTCCCAGAAAGGATACAACGTAGCTTCTGAAAAGGAACGGCAAACAAAGGGCCTTGCCGGAGATCAAATCCGGGACCTCTCGCACCCTAAGCGAGAATCATACCACTAAACCACAAGACCAAGCGCACTCGTTCAAACGCACCCATATTAAGCCCCCACTTTACTACCTACGCACGCCATAATCACGCCCGGATGGCTCCTCAGACACTCTACTTTCTGTGCGACCGTTTGCCGACACCCACGACTCATTTCTGGTCAGTACTTGCTATCTATCGCACTATATTCGTGTCGAACCAATCGTTCTATGGCAGCGTGCCAAACACGATTGAATCATGATACCTGACAAGGACGAAGCTACAGAAAGCCTCGCATCGGGATCAGCAGCCCCAGAAAGGATACAACGTAGCTTCTGAAAAGGAACGGCAAACAAGGGGCCTTGCCGGAGATCGAATCCGGGACCTCTCGCACTCTTAGCGAGAATCATACCACTAGACCACAAGGCCAAGCGCACTCGTTCAAACGCACCCATATTAAGCCCCCACTTTACTACCTACGCACGCCACAATCACGTCCAGATGGCTCCTCGGACACTCTACTTTCTGTGCGACCGTTTGCCGACACCCACGACTCACTTCTGGTCAGTACTTGCTATCTTTCGCACTATGTTCGTGTCGAACGAATCGTTCTATGGCAGCGTGCCAAACACGATTGAATCATGATACCTGACTAGGACGAAGCTACCGAAAGCCTCGCATCGGGATCAGCAGCCCCAGACAGGATACAACGTAGCTTCTTGAACGAACTGGGAACAAAGGGCCTTGCCGGAGATCGAATCCGGGACCTCTCGCACCCTAAGCGAGAATCATACCACTAGACCACAAGGCCAAGCGCACTCGTTCAAACGCACCCATATTCAGCCCCCACTTTACTACCTACGCACGTCATAATCACGTCCGGATGGCTCCTCGGCCACTCTACTTTCTGTGCGACCGTTTGCCGACACCCACGACTCATTTCTGGTCAGTACTTGCTATCTTTCGCACTATATTCGTGTCGATTCAATCGTTCTATGGCAGCGTGCCAAACACGATTGAATCATGATACCTGACAAGGACGAAGCTACATAAAGCCTCGCATCGGGATCAGCAGCCCCAGACAGGATACAACGTAGCTTCTTGAACGAACTAGAAACAAGGTGCCTTGCCGGGGATCAAATCCGGGACCTCTCGCACCTTAAGCGAGAATCATACCATTAGACCACAAGGCCAAGCGCATTAAACGCACCCATATTCACCCGCCACTTTACTACCTACGCACGCCATAATCACGTCCGGATGGCTCCTCGGACACTCTACTTTCTGTGCGACCGTTTGCCGACACCCATGACTCGTTTCTGATCAGTACTTGCTATCTTATGCACTATGTTCTTGTCGAACCAATCGTTCTATGGCAGCGTGCCAAACACGACTGAATCATGATACCTGACAAGGACTAAGCTACATAAAGCCTCGCATCGGGATCAGCAGTCCCAGACAGGATACAACGTAGCTTCTTGAATGAACTGGAAACAAAGGGCCTTGCCGGAGATCGAATCCGGGACCTCTCGCATAGACCACAAGGCCAAGCGCACTCGTTCAAACGCACCCATATTCAGCCCCCACTTTACTACCTACGCACGCCATAATCACGTCCGGATGGCTCCTCGGACACTCTTCTTTCTGTGCGACCGTTTGCCGACACCCACGACTCATTTCTGGTCAGTACTTGCTATCTTTCGCACTATGTTCTTGTCGAACCAATCGTTCTATGGCAGCGTGCCAAACACGACTGAATCATGATACCTGACAAGGACGAAGCTACATAAAGCCTCGCATCGGGATCAGTAGTCCCAGAAAGGATACAACGTAGCTTCTTGAATGAACTGGAAACAAATGGCCTTGCGGGAGATCGAATCCGGGATCTCTCGCACCGTAAGGGAGAATCATACCACTAGACCACAAGGCCAAGCGCACTCGCTCAAACGCACCCATATTCAGCCCCCACTTTACTACCTACGCACGCCATAAATCACGTCCGGATGGATCCTCGGACACTCTACTTTCTGTGCGACCGTTTGCCGACACCCACGACTCATTTCTGGTCAGTACTTGCTATCTTTCGCACTATGTTCTTGTCGAACCAATCGTTCTATGGCAGCGTGCCAAACACGATTGAATCATGATACCTGACAAGGACGAAGCTACCGAAAGCATCGCATCGAGATCAGCAGTCCCAGACAGGATACAACGTAGCCTCTGAAAAGGACCGGCAAACAAAAGCCCGTTGATGAGATCGAATCCGGGACCTCTCGCACCCTAAGCGAGAATCATACCACTAGACCACAAGGCCAAGCGCACTAGTTCAAACGCACCCATACTCAGCCCCCACTTTACTACCTACGCGCGCCATAATCACGTCTGGATGGCTCCTCGGACACTCTACTTTCTGTGCGACCGTTTGCCGACACCCACGACTCATTTCTGATCAGTACTTGCTATATTTCGCACTATGTTCTTGTCGAACCAATCGTTCTATGGCAGCGTGCCAAACACGACTGAATCATGATACCTGACAAAGATGAAGCTACATAAAGCCTCGCATCGGGATCAGCAGTCCCAGACAGGATACAACGTAGCTTCTGAAAAGGAATGGCAAACAAATGGCCGTGGCGGAGATCGAATCCGGGACCTCTCGCACCCTAAGCGAGAATCATACCACTAGACCACAAGGCCAAGCGCACTCGTTCAAACGCACCCATATTCAGCCCCCACTTTACTACCTACGCACGCCATAAATCACGTCCGGATGGCTCCTCGGACACTCTACTTTCTGTGCGACCATTTGCCGACACCCACGACTCATTTGTGGTCAGTACTTGCTATCTTTCGCACTATGTTCTTGTCGAACTAATCCTTCTATGGCAGCGTGCCAAACACGAATGAATCATGATACCTGACTAGGACGAAGCTACCGAAAGCCTCGCATCGAGATCAGCAGTCCCAGACAGGATACAACGTAGCCTCTTGAATGAACTGGAAACAAAGGGCCTTGCCGGAGATCGAATCCGGGACCCCTCGCACCCTAAGCGAGAATCATACCACTAGACCACAAGGCCAAGCGCACTCGATCAAACGCACCCATATTCAGTCCCCACTTTACTACTTACGCACGCTCGCACCCTAAGCGAGAATCATACCACTAGACCACAAGGCCAAGCGAACTAGTTCAAACGCACCCATATTAAGCTCCCACTTTACTACCTACGCACGCCATAGTCACGTCCGGATGGCTCCTCGGACACTCTACTTTCGGTGTGACCATTTGCCGACACCCACGACTCGTTTCTGGTCAGTACTTGCTATCTTTCGCACTATGTTCGTGTCGAACCAATCGTTCTATGGCAGCGTGCCAAACACGACTGAATCATGATACCTGACAAGGACGAAGCTACATAAAGCCTCGCATCGGGATCAGTAGTCCCAGAAACGATACAACGTAGCTTCTAAAAAGGAACGGCAAACAAAGGGCCGTAGCGGAGATCGAATCCGGGACCTCTCGCACCCTAAGCGAGAATCATACCACTAGACCACAAGGCCAAACGCACTCGTTCAAACGCACCCATATTCAGCCCCCACTTTACTACCTACGCACGCCATAATCACGTCCGGATGGCTCCTCGGACACTCTACTTTCTGTGCGACCGTTTGCCGACACCCACGACTCGTTTCTGGTCAGTACTTGCTATCTTTCGCACTATGTTCTTGTCGAACCAATCGTTCTATGGCAGCGTGCCAAACACGACTGAATCATGAAACCTGACACGGACGAAGCTACCGAAAGCCTCGCATCGGGATCAGCAGTCCCAGAAAGGATACAAGGTAGCTTCTGAAAAGGAACGGCAAATAAAGATCCGTGGCGGAGATCGAATCCGGGACCTCTCGCACCCTAAGCGAGAATCATACCACTAGACCACAAGGCCAAGCGCACTCGTTCAAACGCACCCATATTCAGCCCCCACTTTACTACCTACGCACGCCATAATCACGTCCGGATTAGAGGTGCCGAGGTTGAGATTCATTCGGTTCTAACCTTGACCTCAACTCCAACGTTGGGGTTGAGGTTGGCGAGTGCTAAACCCTGTTAGATGAACCCTTTTATCCAATTAGAAATGCACTTATTTTATCCAGTGATAATGTGGATAACCGTATTTTGCTAATATAGCAGCATCTGATGGGAGCAGGAGTACTATGAAACAGCGAGTAAAACGCGCGAGTGATACTAGATGGACCCCCCCCCGCGCTTTCAAGTGCTGGACGTGGAAGGAATGGTGGCATCGTTGCGGAAGGAGTTCGTGCTTGTTTCCTCAGCGATTCGGAGGAAAAAATCTTCAAGAAGAAGCACGAGATAGATCCGGCTGCTGCGAAAGATCAGACAAAAGCGTTTAAGTACATGGATCAAAATCGAGTCAGATACTCGCCAGCTTTTCAATTCGAGGTGGGCAGATGTCGCTGTACAATGATCCGTCTGTATATGCAGATGTCACTGCACAAGGATCGGTAGAATTACTGTAAATCGAGTGCCACTTAAAGTTGGGTGGGATCACCGTGTTCGGTTTTACCTGACCCATCGACATGTCCTTCACTAATACCCGGCACGTAGCCGTGGTATGGTTGGATGACGGAGTTCATTCTCAAGAACGAGGATCGAGATCGTCAACGACAGTCTATGGTACACTGTGCCAACCAACATGAGGACTCTCAGGTTACGAAGAAGATTTTATAATACTTCCTGTCGACTTAAAAAAAAAGTGTAACCATTGCCTTAAGCTTTCAAGATTAACATTAATTTTACACAATATCCACGAAGAGCGTTGCTCATTAAGCACCGCAGCTAAAACTTTCCTTGAAGTTCGCTTACTTGTTAGGAGAACTACTTGTGCTCCCTACAAATCACCACATACTCATATGTTTTGAAAGAAGAACAAGTCTAGAAATGTTCCTGATGCATGCCATTTCGAATCATTTCTTCGCACGTTTTGCCACCATCGTGAACGGTTTATTCTCGCTTACATTAAAGGTCAACATTTTATCGTCCTGAAAACTTTCTTGCTTTCCGTCTCTTTAGGAATGTACCCGTAGTAGTCACAGGAATATGTAGAAACGGATTGAACATTTGCTTCCCGTCAACGCAGAGAACATAAGACCGAAATTGAACGGGTCTGAATATCGTGACGCGTCACGTCCTCCCCTGCTGTCAAAAGTGGGCATTCAAAAAGTGGGCATTATGTACACCTGCTCCGGTTTGCCTGCACCTTAGCAACTCTCGCATCTAATGTGCCCGAAAGGAATGCGTTAAGTTGCAATCTTGGCACCAAAGATATTAAAAACGTCGATTACAGCAATCACATACCTTGTTTTACTTTCTGCGTGTGGGACGTGTTCTCTGTGGTCAAATTTTTGTATGTGATTTTGTATAATGACCACTAAAAGGTAGATTACAGTACAAGCGGTTGAGGTTCAGGGGCTCGACCATGTCCAACCCCGAACCCAGCCCCGTGGTTGGGGTTGGGTCAACCTCATTACTTTGGCACCTCTAGTCCGGATGGCTCCTCGGACACTCTACTTTCTGTGTGACCGTTTGCCGACACCCACGACTCACTTCTGGTCAGTACTTGCTATCTTCCGCACTATGTTCTTGTCGAACCAATCGTTCTATGGCAGCGTGCCAAACACGACTAAATCATGATACCTGACAAGGACGAAGCTACATAAAACCTCGCATCGGGATCAGCAGTCCCAGACAGGATACAACGTAGCTTCTGAAAAGGAACGGCAAACAAAGGGCCTTGCCGGAGATCGAATCCGGGACCTCTCGCACCCTAAGCGAGAATCATACCACTAGACCACAAGGCCAAGCGCACTCGTTCAAGCGCACCCATATTCAGCCCCCACTTTACTACCTACGCACGCCATAATCACGTCCGGATGGCTCCTCGGACACTCTACTTTCTGTGCGACCGTTTGCCGACACCCACGACTCGTTTCTGGTCAGTACTTGCTATCTTTCGCACTATGTTCGTGTCGAACCAATCGTTCTATGGCAGCGTGCCAAACACGATTAAAACATGATACCTGACAAGGACAAAGCTACCGAAAGCCTCGCATCGGGATCAGCAGTCCCAGAAAGGATACAAAGTAGCTACTGAAAAAGAAACGGCAAACAAAGGGCCTTGCCGAACGAATCCGGGACCTCTCGCACCCTAAGCAAGAATCATACCACTAGACTACAAGGCCAAGCGCACTCGTTCAAACGCACCCATATTCAGCCTCCACTTTACTACCTACGCACGCCATAGTCACGTCCGGATGGCTCCTCGGACACTCTACTTTCTGTGTGACCGTTTGCCGACACCCACGACTCGTTTCTGGTCAGTACTTGCTATCTTTCGCACTATGTTCGTGTCGAACCAATCGTTCTATGGCAGCGTGCCAAACACGATTGAATCATGATACCTGACAAGGATCGAAGCTACCGAAAGCCTCGCATCGGGATCAGCAGTCCCAGACAGGATACAACGTAGCTTCTTGAATGAACTGGAAACAAAGGGCCTTGCCGGAGATCGAATCCGGAACCTCTCGCACCCTAAGCGAGAATCATACCACTAGACCACAAGGCCAAGCGCACTCGTTCAAACGCACCCATATTCAGCCCCCACTATACTACCAACGCCGCCTAACACCCGAAGGAGAATCAGACACTAGACCACAAGGCCAAGCGCACACGTTCAAACGCACCCATGTTCAGCCCCCACTTTACTACCTACGCACGCCATAATCACGTCCGGATGGCTCCTCGGACACTCTACTTACTGTGTGACCGTTTGCCTACACCCACGACTCACTTCTGGTCAGTACTTGCTATCTTTCGCACTATGTTCGTGTCGAACTAATCCTTCTATGGCAGCGTGCCAAACACGACTGAATCATGGTACCTGACAAGTATGAAGATACCGAAAGCCTCGCATCGGGATCAGCAGTCCCAGACAGGATACAACGTAGCTTCTTGAATGAACTGGAAACAAAGGGCCGTGGCGGAGATCGAATCCGGGACCTCTCGCACCCTAAGCGAAAATCATACCACTTGACCACAAGGCCAAGCGCACTCGTTCAAACGCACCCATATTCAGCCCCCACTTTACTACCTACGCACGCCATAATCACGTCCGGATCGCTCCTCGGACACTCTACTTTCTGTGCGACCGTTTGCCGACACCCACGACTCATTTCTGGTCAGTACTTGCTATCTTTCGCACTATGTTCGTGTCGAACCAATCGTTCTATGGCAGCGTGCCAAACACGACTGAATCATGATACCTGACAAGGACGAAGCTACCGAAAGCCTCGCATCGGGATCAGCAGTCCCAGACAGGATACAACGTAGCTTCTTGAATGAACTGGAAACAAAGGGCCTTGCCGGAGATCGAATCCGGGACCTCTCGCACCCTAAGCGAGAATCATACCACTCGACCACAAGGCCAAGCGCACTCGTTCAAACGCACCCATTTTCAGCCCCCACTTTACTACCTACGCACGCCATAATCACGTCCGGATGGCTCCTCGGACACTCTACTTTCTGTGCGACCGTTTGCCGACACCCACGACTCATTTCTGGTCAGTACTTGCTATCTTCCGCACTATGTTCTTGTCGAACCAATCGTTCTATGGCAGCGTGCCAAACACGATTGAATCATGATACCCGACAAGGACGAAGCTACCGAAAGCCTCGCATCGGGATCAGCAGTCCCAGACAGGATACAACGTGGCTTCTTGAACGAACTGGAAACAAAGGGCCTTGCCGGAGATCGAATCCGGGACCTCTCGCACCCTAAGCGAGATCATACCACTAGACCACAAGGCCAAGCGCACTCGTTCAAACGCACCCATATTCAGCCCCCACTTTACTACCTACGCACGCCATAATCACGCCCGGATGGCTCCTCGGACACTCTACTTTCTGTGCGACCGTTTGCCGACACCCACGACTCATTTCTGGTCAGTACTTGCTATCTTTCGCACTATGTTCTTGTCGAACCAATCGTTCTATGGCAGCGTGTCAAACACGACTGAATCATGATACCTGACAAGGACGAAGCTACCGAAAGCCTCGCATCGGGATCAGCAGTCCCAGAAAGGATACAACGTAGCCTCTTGAATGAACTGGAAACAAAGGGCCTTGCCGGAGATCGAGTCCGGGACCTCTCGCACCCTAAGCGAGAATCATGCCACTAGACCACAAGGCCAAGCGCACTAGTTCAAACGCACCCATATTCAGCCCCCACTTTACTACCTACGCACGCCATAATCACGTCCGGATGGCTCCGCAGACACTCTACTTTCTGTGCGACCGTTTGCCGACACCCACGACCCGTTTCTTGTCAGTACTTGCTATCTTTCGCACTATGTTCTTGTTGAACCAATCGTTCTATTGCAGCGTGCCAAACACGACTGAATCATGATACCTGACAAGGACGAAGCTACCGAAAGCCTCGCATCGGGATCAGCAGTCCCAGACAGGATACAACGTGGCTTCTTGAATGAACTGGAAACAAAGGGCCGTGGCGGAGATCGAATCCGGGACCTCTCGCACCCTAAGCGAGAATCATACCACTAGACCACAAGGCCAAGCGCACTCGTTCAAACGCACCCATATTCAGCCCCCACTTTACTACCTACGCACGCCATAATCACGTCCGGATGGTTCCTCGGACACTCTACTTTCTGTGCGACCGTTTGCCGACACCCACGACTCATTTCTGGTCAGTACTTGCTATCTTTCGCACTATGTTCTTGTCGAACCAATCGTTCTATGGCAGCGTGCCAAACACGATTGAATCATGATACCTGACACGGACGAAGCTACCGAAAGGCTCGCATCGGGATCAGCAGTCCCAGAAAGGATACAACGTAGCTTCTTGAATGAACTGGAAACAAAGGGCCGTGGCGGAGATCGAATCCGGGACCTCTCGCACCCTAAGCGAGAATCATACCACTAGACCACAAGGCCAAGCGCACTAGTTCAAACGCACCCATATTCAGCCCCCACTTTACTACCTACGCACGCCACAATCACGTCCGGATGGCTCCTCGGACACTCTACTTTCTGTGTGACCGTTTGCCGACACCCACGACTCACTTCTGGTCAGTACTTGCTATCTTTCGCACTATGTTCGTGTCGATTCAATCGTTCTATGGCAGCGTGCCGAACACGATTGAATCATGATACCTGACTAGGACGAAGCTACCGAAAGCCTCGCATCGGGATCAGCAGCCCCAGACAAGATACAACGTAGCTTCTTGAACGAACTGGAAACAAGGGGCCTTGCCGGAGATCGAATCCGGGACCTCTCGCACCCTAAGCGAGAATCATACCACTAGACCACAAGGCCAAGCGCACTCGTTCAAACGCACCCATATTCAGCCCCCACTTTACTACCTACGCACGCCATAAATCACGTCCGGATGGCTCCTCGGACACTCTACTTTCTGTGTGACCGTTTGCCGACACCCACGACTCACTTCTGGTCAGTACTTGCTATCTTTCGCACTATGTTCTTGTCGAACGAATCGTTCTATGGCAGCGTGCCAAACACGACTGAATCATGATACCTGACAAGGACGAAGCTACATAAAGCCTCGCATCGGGATCAGCAGTCCCAGAAAGGATACAACGTAGCTTCTTGAATGAACTGGAAACAAAGGGCATTGCCGGAGATCGAATCCGGGACCTCTCGCACCCTAAGCGAGAATCATACCACTAGACCACAAGGCTATGCGCACTAGTTCAAACGCACCCATATTAAGCCCCCACTTTACTACCTACGCACGCCATAATCACGTCCGGATGGCTCCTCGGACACTCTACTTTCTGTGCGACCGTTTGCCGACACCCACGACTCATTTCTGGTCAGTACTTGCTATCTTTCGCGCTATGTTCGTGTCGAACCAATCGTTCTATGGCAGCGTGCCAAACACGACTGAATCATGATACCTGACAAGGACGAAGCTACATAAAGCCTCGCATCGGGATCAATAGTCCCAGACAGGATACAACGTAGCTTCTGAAAAGGAACGGCAAACAAAGGGCCTTGCCGGAGATCGAATCCGGGACCTGTCGCACCCTAAGCGAGAATCATACCACTAGACCACAAGGCCAAGCGCACTCGCTCAAACGCACCCACATTCACCCCCCACTTTACTACCTACGCACGCCATAATCACGTCCGGATGGCTCCTCGGTCAGTCTACTTTCTGTGCGACCCCCCACGACTCATTTCTGGTCAGTACTTGCTATCTTTCGCACTATGTTCTTGTCGA
>MIQA02019210.1:0-10878 GCA_001887855.2 Sclerospora graminicola
GTCGGCTTGACCCTTTGGGCTCATAACCTGTTGTCCGTTCTTGTTTTCCATATTGGTAGCACAATAGTAGGAAACTTGAGTCTTGTATAGCCGAACTGTGAACAATAAAAATCAAACAAACTTCCACAGGAACTTGTTCAAATATAAGTGTATTAAGAAGTGTCATTACTAGTCCTGCGCTTCCCTAGCTACTCGCACAATCCCAAAAGGTAAGTTTCGTAACTTTCCTTTTTGGGAAGTGACAAAAACTATTCTGATAACCGGTCATTACTAATAATAGTCCGTAACACAAAAATAGGTCATGGCCTAAATTCATATTGGACAAAATTACCGAAAATCTCCAAAAGTGATATTTCACCACAATATCACCAAAACCGACAATTTTCAACAGGAAAGAACTGAGAACATGTAAGACTGATTAATATATTTCATGCATTTCAACCCCTTCTTCTTTTCACGTGGTCATGCGATTACTGTAGCCATTTCTAAAGAGTAATAGAAACGCAAAAATAGAAACACTTGAACAATTCGAAAACGTTACCTTCAGGGTCGGAGAAAACTACAAAATTAGCTCGCGCGCCATAATTAGAAGATGGAACAGTAAGAGGACTATAAAGGCAAGAACTCTCATACCAACATCCGGGGCGGAAAATTGCTGAAAATGGGAAAGTATTTTTCTTGGGAGGTAATAGAGATAATTTTGGAACGCCAGATTGCAAATTGCAATTGCTATGATCTAAAACCCCTCCTGAATTTTCAGGAGAAAGGGCCGCTCCTGGTCTTGCCCAATAAGCGCTGACAAAAAAAATGTCAGCGTACCAAATGGTAGATTGTTTCTGCTTATGTGTAAAGGGGTAGGTGTGGTAAAGGTGATACAAAAACTCATATAAGAAGCGGACCCAAATTGGCAGAAAGAGTTAATATTTTTGATGCATTACTAGCCCAGTAGCGATATATAAACGGCCATAAAAAATCCTGAACCCAATATTTTTTTGGGTAAATGTCAGAACCAGGACCTAAATCAGTGTAAACTTTCAGATCCAGGACCACTTGCAAGAGCAGGACCAGGACCCCTTCTAATTTAGACGGATGTACATAAGTGGTCCAGATGTACTTAAGGGCATCCTCATGTATCACCGCTGTTAGCATTGCTAATACAGTAGCAGTGTCATCTTCTGCGACCATTGCACTTGTGGTTGAATGGTAGCAGTCGCTTAAATCGGAAACTCTAATGACATAGTATCGTTGTTTTTGTATGTACAGCCCGGAATGTCGTCTCCTGACCCATGTGTACGTTAAAAATCCATGTAGTTAGTTATGTTATTTCAACAATACATTAACCTCATCGCTAAACCATCTTGTTAAAACTCCAGATCAGGCGAATTTATAAATCTCACGCAGTTGGAATCCGACACCCTACGGGATTATCCACTTGTACGAGGTAATGAATGACCTGTAGCCAAAGAAACTACTTGAAGTATTTAAATCTTCAACTAACGTAATCTGCGGCATATTTGTCAGTGACACCATTTACAGCTTGTAAGCCTTTAGAGAATCAAAACTTGACGGGAAAAGTCGCGCTCGTGCTTTGTGGAGACTGTAACTTTGTACAAAAAGTCTGGAATGCTCAACGTGCCTATGCTGCTGCGGTCGTGGTGATGGATAATGAAATACGATACGAGTAGGAAGGCACTCTGTTTCTCTCTCTTTTGTTTCTTGAGTACTGACGTTCTTCTCTACACCACCATACCATATTATCATGATGAAGGATGAATTTGCCAGCAAGATTGGTATTCCATCAGTCTTTATACCGTATCAGAGTGGCGAGTGGCTGTTAGATGCAATAAATCGCGCTCTTCCATGGAATCCAGTACGGATTACCATGGATCTACATGGAGAATGTAAGTCAATGATGAATTGTAGACAATAAATTACGTGGTGTATATCCTGGATTTTTGACAAATTCGATGTCTGTGCACCCTAGTGTCGCACACTTCGACGTCCAATCGGTTGTTAAAGCGGATGGTTGCTTACATTTTCCTCATTTCTATCGTCTGTGCGTTCTCCAGTGGCTTAAGTATGCTGTCGTCGATCAAGAGTCTTGACAACGTTGACAGATGAAGAGAACGCGGCATTTAGGCTAAGAGTGATCGCTCGTTATTCAATTGGGTCAACGATACGTCGTATCGTTGACCCAATTGAATAATGTCCGTTCCATTTAGAGCGATCAAGTCGATAGACACCGAGACATTTCCTTTCTTATCAAACATAGCTCCAACCTTGCTCGATCGGAATAGGTTTCTGCCGCTCTGTCGGATTTGGTGGTTATGGGTACATTTGGACAACTTATGAACGACCGCCTAAATTAGAAGGGGTCCTGGTCCTGCTTTTGCAAGTGGTCCTGGATCTGAAAGTTTACACTGATTTAGGTCCTGGTTCTGACATTTACTCTATTTTTTTGCGACTGATTGATTATATTGGTAACGTACAAGAAGGCCCCAAATTGGCAGTTTACCTTACCGGTATTATATATTTTACAAGTGGTATTTCTATGTTTTTGAATGATAACAAAAGAGAGAGATCGTTCACGATAGTAGTAAGTAGTAAATGTAGTCCAATTAGTCTTAACTATTAGCTACTATGTACATATAAAACCTAGTATGCAATTTAGGCTCAGAACAGGTGGAGTCTTTGGCTTGCATTCGCTGAATATCACATGACAGGGAAGCGCTTGGCGTTCTCGAGACCGGCTCATTCCTCTGGTTTGCAGCTTGATGATGACAAGTAGATGACGTGATAGCTGGTTCTGGTGCTGACTGATGTTGGAATAAGCACTCTAAACTTACTTGAAGTCGGAACCCCTCTTCTCTTGTGTCTCTGTTTGCCTTCTCGAATTCTGCAACCGCCGCTAATTGCGCCCGTCCTTGCTCCCACACGAACTGTAGATACTCGTGCTCATCCTTGATAATGCCTTGGAAAACGACTTGATTCCGTAGTTGTCATAGCCACGTCATGAATATTCCACATAAGCCTCTCCAGATTCTATCAAATGACTCCAGAAAGTCATCCTCTGTTTTTCCATATCTGTACATCATTGCCTGAGTCAACAAAATACCCAACGGAGGTGCTGTCTTGTTCAGGATGTGTTCTCGATAGGTGTTCACCCCTTGATTCGTTATCTCCACTCCTACCCATTGTTGAAGGAGCTTCCTCCAAATCATCTTTGCCCGCCTGCAGTCCCACATGATATGGAATATGTCTGACCTGATTCCACGACACCGGGCGTCCATCAAACAGCGTCTTTCGTATATGTGTCTCGGTATAAAAGTATTTAGTTGCATTGTAGTCATACGATACATAACCCACACCTGATAATTAGTTAGAATATTATCATGGGACCATACCTGGTTGGGCTCATTATCTTGGACCTTCTGCCACCAGTCATTGTCCTTGCAATGTCGTTTCCACGTAGCCATTAGTCCATTTAACCCCGACGCCACTCCTCGATGATATATCTTCCGGAACTGCTTCCTCAACGATCCTGGTATCCTGTTTATTGAGGTTCCGTCTGGTATACTCCACCCGATGAGATGTGGCTTCGGGTGAGCATGGAAGGCCACTAGTTGATCCTTACTGTCTACCTCCACCTCTTGACTTAAACACTCGTCTTCTACAATCTTCCAGTGTATGCCGTTCAGTTCTTGTCTTACTTCCACCCATTGAGCTCCCATTGGGCTTTTGCCTCGAATTCGTCCTAACTCCACCACCTGCCAATTAAAATCCTTTAATCGATCGGGCCCTCTACACAGTGTTATTGGCGGTTCCTCTCCGATGATTTCACCAATTTCCACTCGCGGCGACGCTAGGATGATTGCGCTCATCCACCTGCTGACTTTAGCCCTGGTATGGGACTCTGGTCCTACGCTTAAAACCTGCCATGCATAAGTGGAAGCAGTTAGTCTTCGTATTCCTAGTTCGCGTATTTTCATCACCGGAATCCGATCATATTTTTTCGTCAGTAATACAGGTGCCCTTGTCTCTGGAATCCACGGATTATCTCCCCAGTCATACGTTCCCCAAAACGGCACCATATGAGGCGGTAACAGTCCATGAAAGTGTACTGATTGTAGGTCAATCTCAATAGTGAACCTTTCACCTTGCAGAAGTGTATGAGCCTTCCGCTGCAATTGCTCCTCTTGTATGGCTCGCAGTCTTGGCAGGTGTTGTAACGTGTACGCGTTCAGAGCCGTTAGCTGCTCCGTATTTGGTCCTAGCTGTTCACAGATTTCCCTTGTCACGTTAACTCCTCGCTTCAATGTTGCTCCCCCAACTGCTTTACAGAATGAACAACCTCTAAGCGGTGTGAAACGTACATTGCTGTGACTTCTGTGGGCTGGTTCCAGTAACTCTATCCAGGCTCTCTGGTAACAATCTGGAGCCGCTATCAGCCACTGGGTAGCAATTTTCAATCTTTGTACTTGTATTGCCACCGGTATAGAGATAAGGCCGACCCCTCCTGCTCCCTTCGGTGTGAACAACAGATATGGCGTGACTTTATGACGGCATGATTCCGTGCTTGTCGAATTGCCCCATATGAAATTTTTCTGAAGTTGTAGCAATCGCTTGAGTCCCGCCTCCGTTGGTTCAAACGCCTTCGCCGTAAAGAGTATAGCGGGTAGCGCGATCGCGTTGAAAAGTTGTACCCGTTCTGCTACTGCTGTGCCACACTTTGCTGCTGTAACCAGGCGCCGCTGTATGTTCCGTATTCTCAGAGCCCAGTTCTTCTCTCTAAGATCTGTCCAACCGACTTGGTATCCCAGGTATCTTACTGATTCTCCGGTTTGTAATACCGGTATTTTGTACCATGATTTTGGAACCCGGTTTGCTTGTAAGAAAAAAAATGACTTTTTTGTGGCTGAATTTTGAGCCCGGCCAATTCACCAAATCGTTTCACTACCCGTAACGCCTGTTCAACTTGTGACGCCCTTCGTACAAAAATCGTGGAATCGTCCACAAAGGCCGAAAATCTATGTTCTTCCGCTTTCTCACTTTTAAATGGGCGCACTCCTTGTAGATCTATATCTTGTGCGATCGCCAAACCCAGAGGCTCCACTGCCAAGATGAAAAGTAGTGGTGCTAGTGGGCAACCTTGGCGGATACCTGATCTCACCTTTATTGGGCGTGAAAAAGCCTTATTGACATAGAACTCTGCCATCGTCTCATTGTGTAATCTCTCCATTAATGCGATAAATTGCTGCGAAAATCCAAAAATCGATAGAACCGTCATTAAATATTGCCTGTCCACAGTATCGTAAGCCTTGCTAAAATCCAAAAATAATACACCCGCGCTATCGTTTAAATCTTGTTTTTGAGAATGTTCATACTTCTTCAGGGTTGCTTTCATCATGATAATCGCTTTGTCCATTTTCCTACCCGCTACAAACCCTTGTTGAGTGTCTCCAATTAAATTCCCCAGAAACCTTTGCAATCTCCGTGCTAATATTTTAGCAAACAACTTGTATCCAGTAGTAAGAAGTGAGATAGGTCTGTAATCCAGGGCGTCGATTGAGTCCCCTTTTTTTTGTAGAGGTATTACCAGCGCTTTCATGAAAGACTTTGGTGGAAATGCTCCACGTAAGATATCATTACATACCACCAATAATGGATCTACCATTAAAGACGCGAAATCTTTGAAAAAATCGTTTCCAACTCCGTCTATTCCAGCCGCTTTTCTTCGTTCCAAATTTCTGATTGCCCAATTAAGTTCATCTTCTTGGATATCTTTCATCAGATCCATATTTTGCTGCTTCGTGACTTTCCTGCTTTCTGGAATTTTCATGAATTGCAAGAGATTAACCTCTAACGAGTTTGCCGGTACTTCCCGGTGACTGCGACCTAGTATTGACCGCCATGTCAATGCAAATTTATCCGGGATGGAGTCGTCTCGCCTGAAATGCTGCCCGGTTCCTTTAGAAATTTCCGATACCACTTGATCTCGTTCCCAAACAGCTGTCCTTTTGAAAAGCCAACGCACTTCTTCCAGTGTTCGATGAAGCCGTTTTCCCAATCGAAATCTTCTTTCTTGTCGCATCGCGTTTGATATTCCGGTGATTAATTGCGTCCTTGATGAAGCATTATCGTACACTAGCTTCTTCAATTGGTGGACTCTTCTCTTCCTCCGTTTTGCTAATCTCCTCTTCGTTATGAAAAAAAAATCCAGGATGTTGGATATACACGTATCCCAATCCGACGCTGCTTTGACTCGGTTCACATACTTCGACAGCGCCGATTCGACCCCTGGAGTCCCAATTAAGTCTTGCGACCCTTTGAAGGGGTAAATCACGACCCGGTGATTTCCCCTGCTCTGCACTTGTTCGGGGTCTTCTAAAAATAACGTTACTTGATTATGATCCGAGTATACCTGGGGAAGTGCTACATCTACCCAGGTAACCCACGGTACCCAATCTTCAGAAACGTAGAATCTGTCTATCCTGCTTGCCTGACCACCTCTCCAATATGTAAAGTGGTGTATAGGCGCTAAGTGAGTATCCTCTAGTGCCGAACCGATGAGCATCCGAGCATCTTTAAGCCGACGGTCCTGGACAAATCGTTGTAAATTCAAACTCTCAGGACGTATTGTTCTTGTTCCTCCCATTCGATCAATCACCGGCATGTCGACGCAGTTAAAGTCTCCTCCAATAATTAATTTTGATGATTGTTGTGACAAGACCTCCCCAAGGTCCGCATAGAATTTCTCTTGTAACTTGACATCGCCCGATGGTCCGTAAACGTTCGCAAATTTTGATCCCCTCCATTCGATCGCTATGAAACGGTTTGACCATTTGTGTTTCATCCATGGCCGTACCTCCTCTGCAATATCTGGTCTGATTAGTATTCCCACCCCCCTTGTTTAAGCGGAAACCTGCTCCAATACGAAAGTTCATGCGTCGACTCGTGCGTTGCTTTGCCCCATATTTGTGCCCACATCGTCACCACAAATTCGAATTTTTGTTGAGTCGCTACATGTGTCTCTTGTATCAACGTAAAATGCGCTTGTGAGTCCTTCCCTCCCGTCTTCCATGTCACCATCCAGTCACGTATGGACTCCTTCTTGAAACCCCTGACATTTTGCGTAATTATGTGGGGGGTTCGTAATCGCTTTTGATCCATCTCTTCGTTCACATCCGACCTGTATTCCAGATCCTGCATTGTCTTCAATTTAACAAATGTCTCCGATTGATTCAATTGAAAATACCCATGATCTGGGAGAGAGCCCGTTGAGGGGCCTTTAGTAATGGGCACCCTGCTGGGTATCATTCATGGTTGTTAATCTTGGAGGAACTTCCGAGGTAATAAAATGGGTGATGTCCTTCCACGCATTCTGTTGCCCATTTTCTACGGCACGCACTTTGTCCAAGTATCCGGGCTGTAGGGTGCTTGTTTTAAAGTGTCTTTGTATCATGTATCATCGTCACAATCGAATCCACTGGGTGATAATCCTCGCTCACCAAAGCTGCTAGTCCCTCTGCAAATAGATGCGCACATAGCAAATTTCTGGCTAGCTTTAACATCTGCTTTGGTGCTAACAGTTTCACCATCTGATTTCCCCCGTACTTTGCTCTCCGTAATCGTGTCCACTCCTGGGAACTGATCATTATTGCAGCTCTAGCTGCCGGGGTAGCCACTTGGTTGTACCTGCTTTCCCACACTTCGAACCACCTAGCTGGAATCTCATTCATTCCATGCACTTTTCCCAAAGACACCATTTGTAACCAGCACTGTTCTCGCCATAATTTTGTCAATTCTACCAGAACTGACTGATCGATGCTCTCCAAAATATGGTAAGCCCCGGGCACATCTTTGAGTAAATGCAGAATCCTGTTCGATTCTTGTTGAGCTGCTCTCATCCAGATTGCCTTAGTTGAGGTCGCTTTCGGAAAGTTAATTCCGGTATTCTTCTCCCACATGGGCTGTACTCTTTCCCACATTAATACGCACTCTGCTTCCGTTGTAATACCCGTATCAGGCTCTTCTTCACTTTTCACTAAGTCATCAATTAATTCCCGTTGTGTGCCGTGATCGGGTTCGTGTTCTGGTTCTCTAACGTGTTGGTCCCGTCTGCAAACCCGTTTATTACTGTAATCTTCTGTCGCATCAATTATTTCCACCCCATCTTGACTTGTCGAAGCATCCGTTGGAATATATTCTGAACCAGACTCTGCTTGTTCCATCAATAACGGGGGAGAGTCATTGAGGTTTAACCAGATCTTATTGACCCACTGATGTAGTATTGGTTCTGCTATACCGTATCGTTGCATATAGCTATCCCTTGTCCTTCCATCCGTTAAATCTGCTTTTAGGAGCTGCTCCTGTTCCGGAAGTGATAACCTCGTTACTGTTTCGGACAGGAATCGTAACAATTCTCCCATCCGTGCATCTTTGGTTTAAAGAATTTGGTTGATTTCGCACTTGAGATCATGATGGATGGTTGGGCCATCCAATCGCTCAAGAATATCATCCATATCACCCTCCCATCCATCAGGATCCCAAAGTGAAAGGTTGCTATATTGGGAAGGCTGTTCTGTTTCATCACTTGTACTCCTGATAATGTCTTTGTCCGGCCTGTTGTTTGATACATGTGGGTTCGTATGATGGCTTTCCTCCCCGCTGGTCTCTTCCACCTGTTCCTTGGAAGCCTCCATTTTCACGTCGTCGAAGTCGTCATCGTCACTTGTGGCCACTTCCATTATTTCATCTTCGATATATGCACCGGCCCTCCGCCCCCATAAAAGTGCTGAGTAATGTTGGTCTCTGAAGTGCAGCACTATAGGTAGAAGTTTAGAAGCTTGTTTTGTTGCCGCTTGGATGCATTGTTCCGACACTTTCTCAATAAATGCACCCAGAGTTATTGAGTACTCCCCACTCATAGCGTAACTTCTTGCTTTGACTTTACGAACTTCCGGTGAGAAAAGCAATACTCCTGGTGGTCCCTCCGCCTGTGAGCTGATAACGTATATATCTTTCTGCAGGAGCGTACTGATACTTGCTAAAGTATCGTTGCTCCCCCATGCGGTTATGGGAACTCCATCTGATAATTTGGAACCACTCTGAGCAAATTCCTTAAAATATTGCTGGAATGCTTTCTTTGATTCTGTTGCTGAAATTCTCGGGTATCCCCTTCCTAATCCAAGAAGTGTCTGCTTCCGTATCCCCGGTGGGAATTTGATATCGAAATCCATCATAGCTCTTTCGAAGCTTCCTTCTTTTATGTGCGCGGCTAATTGTTCCATAATGTAAGATAACTTTCCACTCAGTACTGATGGCGCCAACGCCTGGCAGACCGCATACACCTGGCAATTACCAGTTACAGGAGTCTGTACCGGTCGTAGTGATAATGCCTCAATCATGTCTGTCATTGATGTAATAGTGTTATAACTTGGTCTTTTCATCGTTTCAAACCCTGTAAAGTCCAAAGTCCCTTCCAATTGTTGCACTTCCTCAATAAGCAATTGTATTGACTTCTTAAGCTTGCCTTCCGAGACTAAAGAAACATTGTTTTTCTTCTGTACAATTTCTTCTGCAGCTTTGTTGTTGCTCCTTCCCGTCTTCTTTCTGGGGGTTTTGTTTCCTTGATCCGCTTCGTTCCTCTCCGCAACGAACCTGATCTTCTTCTCTTCCTTGGCTGTTTCCTCTGCCGATATTTTCTTCCTCCCATTCGGTCTACCGTCTTGTTTTTTCTTGTTCTTGTTCTTGTTCTTGACTAGAATCCACGAGTCCTCTTCATTGTTACTTGTGTCTCGAGTGCTGTCCCTAGCTTGTGACGTATCGTTTTGTGCGTTTACCTGATCCTCTTCCTCACAGTTACTTTGTTTAGTCTGCTCGTTATCCCGACCAGCCTCCGTCGGAGCAGGACCCGGTCCTTCTGTGGCGTCTGGTTCCATTTTGTCTTGGCTTGCCCGATTCTTCTCCACTTGTTCCTTCAACTCCTCCATACTGCGGAATGTTGGTGCCGGCAGCTTTAATTTCGCGAGTGCTGCCGGCGTAACTTGGATACAATTGGTTTTAATTAGGTCACCCAATGGAGTCGAACATCTCCGCATTGGATGACCGACTTCTCCACACCGTAAACACTGTTTACGCCCTTTCATAGTAGGGTGTTCCACAACGATCATCATATTGCACCATAAAATTCTTCTAACACCTTCCAATGCCGGTGGGCAGGCATCTGCCTCCACTATTAACTCCCACAAGGTGGATGTTTCCGAGAACGGACCCCCTTTGTCCAAATCGTCCAGCTGAAATTCCATATCCAGTATTGTGCGTAAAAATCCAGTTAGTTTCAGCAAATCGACCGATCTAGTGACATTTTTTAAGATGCACGAATAAAATCCTTGCTGACCGAAACCATCTCCATTCTCATCAACTTGTTTATCCCATACCGTCATCCCTTTCGGTCGCCTATCTTGATGGAGATTTTGCAACACATGATCATATCGGTGAAAAGGGACTTTTACTCCTGCATAGTTTTTCGCTGCCTCCCTTGTGAAGAAATGGAAATATAACATGTGATTACTACTATTGTAGCTTATATTCTTGACCTGTGCAACCATTTTCCACAGCTCTGGGCTACCTGCACCCCGCGTAGTCGCCGCCGTCGCTATACTCTCTTGTATGCTCCTAGTACTAAGGAAAGCCTCTTTAATTGGACTTTCCCCACGTAAATCCATCGTGAGGCAACCTTCCACTTGTGCTCTGATCGTATGTACCAGACGAACTTGGTCATCCAGTTTCATTATTCTCTTTATAAATTGTGACATCCTGCGTGCCACAATGTGTCCCTCTACCAGTCCTTGTACAATCTTCCACTCATCTACTGTA
>MIQA02019212.1:0-12640 GCA_001887855.2 Sclerospora graminicola
CCTCTTGCTCAACTTAATTCCCGGTTAAGACGCGCTTAGACGCATTTTGGCTTACCGGAAGACCCCGACGGGTTTTTTTAGGTGATCAAGCCTCACCGCCCACGCGCACGTGTTTAGAACACGTTATTAATATTGGAAAAGGTTTTGTGGAGATAACGTCTGTGGATTACTGTGGAAGATCGTGGTTTGATGGCGTTTTCTTGGTTTCTTATTATCTCTCTCTCATTGGCTGGCCTGATCGGACGAACTTTCCCGATCAGTGCCTAGATACTGATTAAGTATCGACCCCAACCCGTTCTCCGGTGAAGATTTCCACCCGAGGACACCCCCCGTCTCGAGAAGGTCATCCCCTCCGACCTGATCAAGATCATCGTTTTCGTCACCAAGTCCACCTAAGTGAGTGTAACCACCCCCCATCAACGGGTACACAAGGTGAGATGAAGATAAACATAGATCCTGACGAGCATGAAGACCGGCCAGATGACCGGGAGGATCAGATCAGTCACCATAATGGTGATTCATCTGATTCTGATGCTGATCAGGATCAACGGAGTACCCCCTCCGATAGTTGGTCGTCAGGGCCAGTGGGTATCCCGATTCCACCCAAGACTTCAGTCATGGATTTGGAAATCGGCTCCACCACAATGGTGCGCGTGCCCGGATCACTTGGTGACTCAGGATATCACCGCGATTCCTTTGATGATGAAAAAGATGTGAAAATCAAAGTGGAGGAAACTTTTTCGGGTCTATTGGAGGAAGGCGTATCGCCTCCGATGCTGTCCATGAAGCGATGATCGACCTGGTCTGGTGGAGTGCCAGGTCGAAATTAAAAATGAAACAACTCCCCACATGGCCCCGATCGGGGCCGATCTGGGTTATAGTAAAGTTAACTATAACCCAGGAAAGGATCGAGGTGCTAACCTTGATCCTATGCATAAGAAGAAAATGGAAAAAGAAAGAAAAAACATGGGGGCGGATCAGTGTGATCCACCTAAAAAATATGTGAAACCTAAACCGAAGATCTTCGAGGAAGACGAAGAGAAGACCGAACCAGCTGAGAAGACCACTGTTCAAGATGTGGAACGACTGTTCTATCTTCGAGAGTTCAACAAGTTCCTAGCTACCAACCGAGTGATGAAGATCATAAAACCCAAGATCATCGGGAAGCTTGAAGGTCGGGCGACCAGGCCGGTTATCACAGGCAGTCAACTTGATCTGATCAGGAACCTCTTGGCGCAGATCGACGAAGTTGGTTTCACTACTGGTGCGTTCGACGCGAATATGCTGTTCGATCTGGACCAAGGAACGATCAGAGAAGCTATGACAACTCTGTATGATCACCTTGCCTCGTTACTCGGGGCGAACCCCGTGGTCCAGTCGCCGATCGCGGATCCTTCACACCGATCGAAGTTGGTGAATACCCTATAGATATTGAGTCGATATATCAATCGTCATCACAATCTGGAGCGGACCCCACCGACTCCTCGGTGGGAATAACACGTATGACGTTGGGCCCGAAAGGGATCAAGCAGATCGACCCCAAGATCGAGTCGCAGAACAGGAAAAGGAAGCCTGAACCTGGTCGAGTCGGATCAGATGATAGTTTTGAAGATGCTCAAGAAGTTCCACAGAACAATCCGACTCCCAGCAGTGACCCTACCAACATACCGGGTCCCAGAGCAAATGAGAACCATGTTCGCGACTATGATGAACCGATTTGCGAGTGAACAATATGGACTACCTCAGTACACACCTGGGCAAGGACAACCATGGCGATCAGCACCAAACATGAATCAATCCACCGAGAAACCGGCCAAGAAACCCGTGGACGTGGATATGGAATCAGTTCGATCAGCCGGAATTGTTCGATCGATATGCCAGGTCGGTCACCAAGATCGATTCCATAGATCGCCCCCACGTAGTGATGTGGACATGGAATCAGAAGGAGAGATCAGTCAGCATTTTGATCCGGATGATTTGGACATGGAGATGCCTCGTAGGGCGAATATGGCCTCCGCACAGGCATTTGACAGTGATTCCGGAACGATCACTCAGTGCGAATGTCGGCGATCTCGGAATCAAAAGATTTCACCGGCAAGGATATGAATGATGATCAGGCTAGAGCTTGGTTGAGTCGGAATAAATCAGCCTTTTTGAGAGACAAGACACCGGAAGGTGAAAGATGTCTGATTTTCGCTGATCTAATGAAAGGACCGGCCAAGAACTGGCTTAAGCAGCTGAGCCGAGAAGTGCGTTTAAAGTGGCCTCGATTGTGTGAAGAATTTGAAGAGCAATATTGCAACTCGGGGGTGTCTGTCGCGAGACAGTATTACCACATGAAGAAAAGATCCGACGAGACGCCGATCGAATACTTACATCGGCTGAATGTTGCTGGTCTACGCGCAAAAATGCCGATCAAGGACCCACGACACCCGGATATAGCTCGCGAGCATGTCGAACACTTTATTGGCACTCTGGATAATCGTGATCTGGCTGATCAGCTAACCCTGCTCCGTATAAAGGATTCAGAGCAACTGGAACTGACTCTGAGGACGCTGCAGCGAGCCAAAAGTCGACAGCCCAAGGTCGAGGTAGGATCGAACCGATACCGGTCAAAACCACACCCTGATCAGGGCAAGATACCGGCAGCACGACCAACCAGAGCAATTCGGATGATCACGAAGGAATCGGACAGTTCCGGTTCGGAAGAGGAAAGTGGTCAATCAAGTCTGAGCTCGGACGAGGAACAGTATCGTCATATCTTTACGACAGAGCCAGTGTATCGCCCGAGATCATCGACTAACGGCATCGATGGACGGAAACCTGGTGGTATTCAACCTGATCAGGACCGATCTCGTAAGAAATGTGCGCATTGTGGGTCGACCAAACATGGAGATCGTGATTGTTGGAAAAGAATTACGTGTGGAAAATGTGATCGTAAAGGTCACCCTTCTGATCATTGCTTTTTCGTATGCAAAACTTGTGGGAAGCTTCACGACGCCGGTGCCTGCCCTATTGAAGAATTTTTCAATCTGATGCGCAAGTGGTATGTGCCGACTAAACATGCTGGTATGCTTCCACCAGATGTCGAGAAGATGTTAAACTAGATCGCTCGCCAGGTTGGAATCTGGTTCGAGCCGAGCGATCTACGTTCTGCATATGCATATGTCGGTAGCGGAGATAAGTTTGAGGAAAAGAAGATAACCGACAATACATGTTCTAATTCAAATTGCACCGATCAAAGTCCGATCCACAGTCTCAGAGTGGATGAATATTCCCGATCGGACGTGATCATGAAGTTGGATCTACTGCCCGGTGAATCCCGAGGATACTGGAAGTATCACTCTCCCGACAAGTGGTTTAAACAGGCAAAAGCTAATGGAAAGATCAACAACAAAAAAAGCCACTATTTTATTTGACTTTGGGCAGAAGTCACGATCATCAACTCCGCCTTTGCTCGTAAGGTGGGATGCCGTATAGACATTACCCAGAGGCAAGAATGTGTTGGGATCGGCGAAAGTTCGTATATGACGGAAGGACGATCACGTGCTAAAATCACCTTGGCAGGCTCCCTGGTCTACTATTTTAACGCTTGGGTTGGTCGGTTAGCCGGTCAAGACGCGATATTGGGAATGGATTTTATGGTACCAGTCGCTATACGACTTAACCTGTCTCATGAAACCCTGACTCTGCCGGATGAGGTGCAGATTCAGTTATCCGGCCAACGTCCTTTATATGGTACTCATGTGCGGATGCTTAAAATGGGTCAGTACGAAAACATCGGGGTGGCCCGATCAGTCGATGTGATGATTCGGCCGAGCGATCGGCAACAGAAATTGTGGCTAACCCGTGGTGAACGATGGGTACCAACGTTCGTCAAGGGTATCGGCAGATCAAGTTACATCAGGGTTACGAATATATCCGATCAGCCGCTGATCGTTCACGAAGACATGATCTTAGGGATGTGGCTACCCGAAGGGAAAGTACCTCGACAGATCGGGTATGTCTCAGTGGGATCACGAAGATATATTGAATGGCAGAATCTGGCTTATCAACCCACCACAGACCTGATTAGTGACGAAGACTTAGCGGATGAAGATACCTCACCTATGGTCGAGAAGCCGGAATATTCTACGCCGACCAAGCTGCTGATCAGGAGACCGCCGATCGAAGCGATAGGGGAAAGCCGGGTCAAAAAAGGTCCACAAATATTGAATATTATTAGACCCGGCTCACCGAAGACAGCGGATCCAGAGAGCGAAAATGATGGTGAGGAGTTCAGGAACGATCTTGAGAAGAAAAAGGAGGATGAATCTGCCGAAGTCATTACGGAGGAAAGTGAACCCGAAGTAGATCACCAGTTGGATGACTTACAAGGGGCGACTCAAGATGATACTGATCAGGAAAAGGCAGATCAGGTAGATGAACAAGTGTGTATACATGAAGGTGGTGATCAGTACATTGAAGGTATCGAGAAGCAGATGGCCGTTTTGCCGGAAGTATCACCCAATATGCCAGAAGTCACCATGGAAGATCTACAGGTCGGTGATCCCGAAGTGAACACTCCCGAGCAGATCGATCAGCTAAAGAAGATCATCTGGAAAAGGCGCCACTTACTAATGGGGAAAGGTAACGCCCTACCCCCGGCCGCATTCGGAGCTGTTTGTGATATAGACGTGGGAAATGCGAGGCCGATCGCTCAACGGTGTCGCAAAGTTGCACCTCAATACCGGAAAAAGTTATCCGATTTGATCAAGGGCTTGTTGAGTACAAAAATCATCCGACCGTCAACATCGCAGTGGGCATCACCGATCGTGATTGTGATAAAAAAGAACGGGGTCAATATTCGATTATGTATCGACTATAAAATGGTGAATCGCCTCACCAAGCTGATGGTCTATCCGATGCCCCTGATCAATGATTTACTAGAAGATCTGGATAAAGTTTTATGGTTTTGTTCGCTGGATATGGCTAGCGGTTTCTGGGTGGTTTCGATGACTGATCGCGCTCGAGAGATCTCAGCTTTCGTTACACCTTTCGGACTTTTCGAATGGAATCGGATGCCGTTTGGATTAAAGAACGCCCCACAGATCTACCAGAGACTGATCGACAATGCTCTCTATGGATCAGTGCTGATCGAGAAGCCACCGATCTACATGATGTGTTTACGGAGGGCAAACCGGACCAAGATCAGGGCCGATCAGTGTTGGGAAGGCGATCATACATAGATGACATCTTGGTCACAGCAACATCATGGGATATGCTATGCGATAAGGTCGAACGACTCCTGAACACCTGCGAGCGCTGGAATTTATCGATCAGTGTGGTCAAGAGTTTCTGGGGTCAACCCAAGGTCGCCTACCGCGGCCATAACGTGTCGATCCAAGGCTTGGAAGCAAACCCGAAAGATCTGGCTGCTCTCAGCAACCTACCTTTTCCCCGATCACTGAAGGCTATGCAGTCCTTTCTCGGATCTCTGAATTACTATAGCCGGTTTATCGAAGACTTCTCAATTTACACCGCTATACTATATCAACTGAAGGAAGTGGATTATCATGGGCTACGAGAACGTGATCGAGTGGGAAGATCACTAAGTGAGACTGATCGCGAAACCGAAGTTACTGAAACGAATCTCAAGACTGGATCACTGATCGATCGAACTGAGCCAGGGTCAGAGGACCATATGAAGCGAGCTATGGTAGCTTTCAGTATGTTGAAGGCGAAGATGATCTCGACGCCGATACCGAAACATTTCGATCCGGAGAAGATTCCCGTGGTGATTCTATACGCTAGTAAATGGGCAATATCGGCCGCACTGGTCCAAGATCACGACGGAATTTATTGCCCGGTGACGTTCACAAGCCGAACATTAAAACCAAACGAAGTCAACTACGGTATTGTGGATAAAGAAGTGCTAGCATTATTACGTGTATTGGATGTTTGTTACTCTATGCTGGTAACTAGACCGATTAAGGTATTGTCCAGGCGATCTAGTTTGGCTTGGTTACTGTCAGCGAATGGTTTAGACGGGAGACTGGGGCGATAGGCAGCGTTGTTATCTCAGTGGACCTTGGAGATCATCAAGTGCACCAAGGGCGAAGAAGAAATTCTTGGAACACTAGTAGCCAGCACCACGCCCCGATCGGAAGTCGATGAAGCCCTAATCGAGGTCGCTCCTCGGAAGCAACCACGAGAATTGTATACCCCCACCAATCGTCGGCTTGGAGGAAAATCTGATCGTTGTAAAGTTCGACGGATCAGTGAGTGTGAAGAAAGGCGTGGGGGCGTATAGCGCGTTGTTGTGAAAAATGCCAGAATGGACTGTTATATCTGCTGGTTCAGACTATACTCCGGGTATCAATGAAGCCGAATATCGCGGTCTGCTGCTAGGTTTGGATCTCTTGCAAGAGCAAAAGATCGGAAGAGTAATCATATGCGGAGATTCAAACCTGGTAATTCGGCAGATCACTGGAGAGATCGATTGGAAAGCACCACGTTTGAAGTTGCTGAACGGTCGCGTTATGAAAGCTTTACGTGGATGGCCAAAGCATGATCTTTTACATGTGAAACGTGATTGGAATCGGAGTGCAGATCATCTAGCCACTATGGCCATGCGTGATCAGACCGGATCGATTGTTACTGATAAAGCATTGCTGGAGGAATTGGTGGAGATCAACAGGCTGCCCGAGCTGATTCATGCGAAAGGTAAACAGGAAGCAGCACAGGTCTCGATCATGACGAGATCACGAGCCAGATCACCACCTAACAGGTCACTCTCTCGAGAAAGCCTAACAGAAGAAATAGTACAGGAGATGCGGATCGAAAGAATTCTCAAGGCACAAGACGAAGAAAAATGGATCGTTGATTTGAAGGCGTTTCTGAATGGAGATCTGGAGAAGCTGAGCCAGGGTGAAGCACAAGATTGTGTTAAGGTCCAACTATGAGATCAACGAAAACGATTTATTGTTTTACTATGCTCAAGCTGATCAGGCCGATGCAGATCTGGATCGCTTAGCCGGGCTCGTGATTCCGGAGACTTTACAAACTGATATCTTACACCATTATCACGTCAGTTTAGAGGGTGGTCACCAGGGCGTAGGTCGGACGTACCACAGGGTTCGCAACCATTTTCACTGGAGAGGCTTATATCGAAGTGTCCAAAAGTTTATCGGAACATGTACGGATTGCGAAACCGGGAAGGGTATGCCGAACATCCGGGGTAGATCACCGGGAATATCCAGGCGACCTACCCTTTCCAAGTGATTGCGATGGACCACATACCGTCCCTACCAAAATCGTTCAAGGGCAACACAGAGTTGCTGATCTGGACTGATCTGTTCACGGGATTGGTGATCGCGATAGCGGGATCTACCCGAACAGCCCAACAAGTCGCTTGCAGTTATGAAGAATGTGTCTTTAGGCGGTTTGGAGCTAGTGAGGTGATCAGGCATGATCGGGAACCAGGTTTCATGGCCGAAGTTTTCCGATCATTCAATCAGATGCTTGGTCAGAAACAGAGCGCGACCATGGCCTACCGTCCGCAAGCGAACGGTAAGGCCGAACGCATGGTACAGACGCTAACCAGAGCTATCAAGATGTACGTCGCGGATTCCGCTCAACAAGACTGGGATGAGTATGCAGAGAGGCTGGTGTTTGCGTTGAACTCCTCTTTCGATCGGATCAGGGGAGATACTCCGTTCTACTTGGCGTATGGTTGGGACCCCCGATCTACCATCGAGTCGGTGATTCCTGTTGGATGTACCCGAGGTCGAGATCGCGAAGCTCGTCGATGGCGTATGGGACTCCAGCGTCACTACCAACATGCGCGGGAACAAGTGAACGAACGACTGCGGAGGGCGATCCAAGAAAGAGCCGATCGGAACAATGATCAAGCCGATTCCCATAATATCGAACCGGGATCAAGGGTCTGGCTTTACTTGGATCGCGTGAAAGAAGGATACGCCAGGAAGTTAGCACACCTGTGGCATGGACCCTTCCGTATATCCGAATTGATCGGCGATCATGCCGCCCGGTTGATCACCGCTGGTACCGATTACGGAATTTTCCCGATCGTCCACTTGTCGAAGCTGAAGCTGGTCCGGGAATATCCCGATCGCCCAAAAACCAGGCTGTCATCCGATGATCAGCCAAGGTTTGACTTCGACGAAGCTCTCTTGCCCGAGGACAGTTGGGAAAGAACGTTGGACCAGAACGAATTTGAAGTGGAAAAGATTTTGGATACCCGATCAGGCAAGAGGACCCGATTTGGTCGAACCCATCGTGATTACTTGGTTCAGTGGAAAGGTTATGACGATCCCGAGTGGGTAGATGAACGGGATCTGAACTGTGGAGCTCTACTAAGAGAGTTTGAACGTGATCGGGTGAGACGAAATCGATTTGGAGTAATGCAAACCCACGAAGAGGGCAACCAGGAGTCTCAATAGTCTGGGTTGACACATTGTGACAGATCAGCCAAAGGTAATGGTCGAACAGGTGGAGATCAAGGCGGTTGAGCTGGTTCAGAGTCAATGGATAATATATACGTATAATGCACGAGAACTACATTTGCATACATGTGAACGATCGATATACAAGATGGAGACAATATTGGGACCTGGATATGAAGTGTGGATATGGAACGTGAAAGTTATCAAGAAGCTGTCGTGATATATTAATGATTATGGAAAGAACGAAACGGAAGCTGGTTATCACGACAATCACGGGCCATACTTCGTGCGCAGACGAGAAACCGTAAACGCCGGATGATCCATGGGGCTTGATCGGTATTGGTTTCGCCAGGGCTCTTGGTGATCGGCAAAGATCAAGGCATCACGCAACGTGCCGATCGGAGTCGGGTCTCCATAACCAGGATACCACTCCCCGCCGTCGGCCTTGATGCCTCGCGCTCCCGCCCGGCGAACAGGCAGGTGCAGCACGGCAGGAAACAAGAAAACGTCCAGGTCGCACTCGCCGCGTTGAATCCCATTGACCACATGGTCGCAGATCGCAGCCCAGGCAGCCCCGGCTTTGGTGCGTCGGCGCTTGCGAGCATGATAAAAATGCTCAAGCCACGCGTCCTTACACATCGCCGTCGTGATCGGAAAATGGTGGGTCGCCTCCCATATCGCTTGAACATGCTCTTGATAATACAGGGCCAGACGTCCTTGCAGATCGACAAACCAGGGGCGATTGGAAAATTTCAACCCGGGCAAAGGCGTCATGAGGACATCCCAAGGTTCTGAATCGATCAGAAGCTCGATGGCCCCCCTGGTCAGCACAATCGGTTGCCATTGTGTGTCCTTGGGCGCCGACGACCTAATTGGAAAGATCCATCCTGGCGGTCGGGACCACAAGCGAGGGACGAGTTTGCGCCTCACCGAAAGAACCAGAGGCGTCAGATCCCATACTTGATCGGCACTCCAGGGTCGTTGAGTCGCCATGTGAGCAGGCGACGGTTTGCCCTGCATAACGACGTATAGATCCATGAACCGTTGATTCGGATCATAGCTATAGTCGTCCTGCTCGATCGACGACTTGCTTGCTGGAATGAAGACGCCCGTGAAGTTGGGCGGTCGGGTGGTCAGCGTCGTATTTGCGGGTGGAGGAATGCTGGGAACAGCCGAAGCCGGTTGCCTCTCCTCAAGATCATCTTCGTCCTCGCCATCGGAGTCAAGTAAAGCGACGGCCCGGGTCAGCGAAGTTACGCCCGAAGGGGTCGCCACTGGAACTCGACGATCAGCACTGCGTGATCGGGCCAGAGCAGATAGCGTCCTTTCGTCCAGATCAGTCGACTCGTCGTCCGAGTCAACAATAAGACGAGAGCGCTTGGCGGGAGCCACCTTCTTCTTCGATGAGCGTGCCCGTTTACGCTTCGCAGAACTCAAGATCGAGGAGACTGATCTCGAGGCTAGCGGTAAACGGGATGGAGTAGACGCAGAAACCGCTGCAGTGCTGATCACGGGCTGATCAGCACCATGGGTCGGCGAGGAAGCGACGGAGAACGTGGGCGATGGCGGGGCAGACTCGGGAGGTTGCGACGGTGTCCCAGACGGAGCAAGAGAGCTGACCATCTCAGGAAATCGTTGCAAAGCCGTCCGAAGGGACCCCGAATCGGTGTTCGGGTCGGTCCACCTGTCCATGGTCTGGACCGCAATCTTCCTCAAATTGGCGTTACGTTGGATCCAGGCGCGATCATCGAGCTCAAGGGTTTCAAGTTTAACCCGAGCAAGATTAAGCTCGCGCCGACAATCTTCAGCTTCTTTCCGACTCTCGCACAACATTTTCTGTATGTTGGCGCGGCCGAGGCCTGAATCTGAAAGCTGCTTCACCAGGAGCTGGACCTGCTCATCTGAGTAGCACATCTCGACTTCCAGACGCTCCACGTCCTCAGCAGTACGAATCTTGTCACGAAGCAGCTGATCATGGTCGAGACGGTGGTCATCGAGCTGTTGCAAATGACCCACCATCTCGACCATTGAACTCTTCATCGCCTCGATGCGTTCGTCTGGAAGCAAACATGGAAAGTCATATACAGATCGCAGAAGAAACAAATGGGACGAACATACCTTGATTGCGAACAGTAACAGACAGCGAACAAATCATCGACTGTAGAGAAGCGACGGTATCCGAAGGCTTGGAGATGCGCAGAGCAGCGAGGTCGGTAGACAGCTGATCACGCTCCATTGTCAGACTCTGGACGCGGCTTGTCATGTCTTGCAAATCTTGATCATGTCTGTCGCGATCTTATCGTAGAGCTGACAGCTGGCTAGCCAGATCGGCAGAATCACGTTCCAGGGTATCGATGACCACCCGACGGTCGAACAACTCGGCATCAAGCGCCCGATTGGTATCATATAGGGGAACCAACTCGGGAATTGCGCTTCGGAGTTCCAACCGTAATCGGCTAGTTTCCATGGACCCCAGCGTGAGTGGACCAGATCCCTCCACTAGACGAGCTAGCTGCTCCAAGTAACTGACAGGGCGATCCGAAGAAGGCCGAGCGGGAAAACTCCAAGGCGGACGATACGAAGTCAGGGTCGTCGTGAGATTGATGAGGCTGGTCGTGATCGTGGCCTCGGTCGTGATCAGGGGGGTTGCTGGATCAGCTGAACTTGAACTGGGAGGTGAGTCAGTGATCGAAGGGGCAGCCGAAGAAGCCGGAAAATGATGGGAAAATCGTCTCGAGTCAGCCATGGGTAGTCGCCAAAAGGGAAATTTGGAAATGAATGAGTCGAACTGCAGTCGTCTGCAGTTGGGCTCAGGGGCGGCTGTGGTAAAGCGATCTGGAAAAATGTTGAGAATGAGGTGGACCACACATGGCCGTTGATTGGTGACGATGGAACACCCATCCGGATGAGACAGTTGATGGGTGGGACAGGCTGATCGAGCATACGACGAAAAGGTAGTTGACAACGGGTGCTCATGATATGAAGGAATAAGCCAAGCACAGTTACTACGCCCGGTCCCAGACACTAACGGAACAGCGATGATCACGATCGCGATCGGGATAACGTCTATTAAGTGGGTTCACGTGGATGTACGACAAGATCGGCAGAGACAAGTTAAGATACCGCAGCAATGGTGACGTGGCACATCAGAGACAGTTATCGGGCCGAACTATGAACAGTGCAGATGTTGAAGGTGAATTTGATACGAAGTTCCGGCCCGATCGGCCAAGCCAACTGATTATGCCCCAAAATACGAAGATCAGATGTGGAATGGAATGGGGCATGTGGAATGGCGAGTCGTGCGAGTAATGTCAAGTCAAGGCAAGTGATGATGACCGATGGATTTGTCCAAGGATGACGTGAGAAGGCCCGATCAGGCCCGATCGGCTGAAATCGGTGTGATATGGTTACCCCGACAGGAGATAAAGGTCAGGAGTATGGCTGAGCGGGCGAACAAAGTCGTCGTGATGGTGACCAAGAGAGTTTCCGAAGTGATCTAGGGCTGATCGCCCTGATCACTACCCGATCACTCGGCTGATCGCTATGCCGATCATGATCGGGGCTGATCAGCCTCAAACCGGCGTCCAGACGCAAAGGCAGGTGAAGTTCTCAGTTAAGTCGGGCTGGATATGAAGTGAACAAGTGTCCGAAGGGCAGATCTCAAGCGTTTACCAAGTTGTTTATCGAAAGATCGGGGTGGTTGAAGATCGTTATAGAAGTCCGACCGTGATCAGGGCAGAAGTGGTACAGATCAGTTTGAAGGTGCAGCCAGGATGGGTAAGGTCATGCTATGCAACCGTGCGACGAAGTGAACAGGGGCACATGAGTTGGTGTATGGTACACTAGGTATAGGACATTGCATATATAATAACAGGTTTTGATTTTCCCCCTAAGCAAAGAGTCGCTCCGCCACGTGTTGCGGTCATTGGGAGCACAGGGTTAACTAGTCCCCTCTTGCTCAGCTTTTTCCCGGTTAAGACGCGGTTAGACGCATTTTGGCTTACCGGAAGACCCCCGACGGGTTTGTTTAGGTGATCGAACCTCACCCTCAACGCACACGTGTTTGGAACACGTCATTAATATTGGAAAATGTTTTGTGGAGATAACGTTTGTGGATTACTGTGGAAGATCGTGGTTTGATCGCGTTTTCTTGGTTTCGTATTATCTCTCTCTCATTGGCTGGCTGATCAGAC
>MIQA02019214.1:0-23234 GCA_001887855.2 Sclerospora graminicola
TGGAATAATCGCTTCATAGCTATTATGTGGGGTGATATCCTGCTGTGCAACGTTTATGCTCCCTCCGGTGATTACGTATCGAGGGAACATTTTTATGCGGACGTGTCACATTTATTACTCACGGTTAAATCACCTGTGATTTTAGCAGGTGATTTCAATTGTGTTGAGTCGCCAATACTAGACCGTCTAGGGGGGGAACGACACCATAAAACTGAGAGTGAAGTTTTGACGACATTATTACAAAGGCATAACCTACGAGACGCACAAATGCTGCTGGAATCAGTTTTCTACGACAAAAAAGTACCACCATCCGACTACTTCACCTACTGGCGTGGAGAACAAGCCAGTAGGATAGACAGGTTCTACCTGTCTGAGGCTTTAGTCCCACGTTTCCTCTCCTTCAAGGTCGGAAACACGCCAGTGTACTCTGACCACGAGCAAATCATGTTAACTATCACAGGGGAGGATACACCTAAACCATCGAACGTCGAAAACATACGACTCCCAGATACCCATTTCATGGACATAATCAACCGGACGTGAGACAATATTTCCAGTCACGAATTAAAAAGCAGCTGGAATTAATCACCGAGGGTGAGATTCACTGGGATCAATGGATATGGAGTTGTCAGGAGGCTATCTATCAGTCAGGCAGGAGAGTGGCGAGGCGGAGACGTAGAACAGTAAAACGCATCAGCTCCTTACTTTATGACAATGCCCGTTCACGCAAGCAAATCATTACAGTTACCAGATCAGCAGTACAACTCAACTCTGCGCTTAGACGAGGCAATCATCTACGTCGATCCTTCCATGACATTCGGTGGCTTTTCTATAAAACCGCCATACGGGAAAGAGATCAACAAGTCACAGACATTGTAACCAGTAAGGGAACACCATTCGCAGATTCAGTAACTATTGCCAATCGGTTTGCAGTGGTCTGGGGTAATATTCTTAGTGTGAAACATGGAAACTGTGACCCTCACACGCTCAAACAAGAGCTGAATTCATTTATGAAAATCCCTGCTTCGCGTAGAAGGACTCCCACTCAAAACCAGTATTTAATGCAACCAATAACAGAAGAAGAGATCCGATGGGCTATCAAACGACTTAGCAGACGGAAAGCGTCAGGACCAGATGGGATCAGTAACGATTTTTACAAAGATTACGTGGAGGAAGTTTTGGATCCTTTGTTACGAGTGTTTAATGGAATCTTGAATGGGGAAACGCCCCCGGAGTCATCCCTCCAAGCGATGATAATCCCGCTGCGCAAGAAAGGGGATTCAGTAAACGCCCTGGATTACCGTCCCATTTCTCTATTACAATCCAGCTATAAAATACTTGCAAAAATATTTGCTACGCGCCTTCAAACATTCCTAGATGATTTGATAGGTGGAACCCAACAAGGTTTCGTTAATGGGCGTCGAATGGATAACGCGGTGGCAATTATGATGGCAATCCTCAACAATCATTCCAGAAAATACAGAGGAAATTATGCTGATGGAGCAGCCATTCTCTTCCTAGATTTCGCTAAGGCCTACGATTCGTTAGATCGTGACTATCTTTTCGAGACATTGGCATTATTTGGCTTCTCACAACAGTTTATCGATTTGATGAAGACATTCCACATGGGTACAAAAGCACAATTTCTAGTTAACAATGAGTTGTCAGAACCTTTCTCCGTCACGACGGGGATTCGTCAAGGGTGCCCATTAGCACCCCTGCTGTTCATTATTGCGGTAGAACCGCTGGCATTAGCAATAACGCAATCAAGTCAGATCCAAGGTATCGTACCAGTTGAAGGTGTATCACAGCAGGAACATAAATTCTCAGCATTCGTAGATGACTCGACCATTTTTCCAGGAAAGCGTCTCAGGTGGTTACCGCATTAAAGATTGTACAGAGCTTCGGCAGGCTTTCCGGCCTAAAAGTACAAGTGGCAAAAAGTCACTTTCTCTTTTTAGATCCGATGGTGCAATTACCAGATTGGTACGGAGTACCAGTGGTACAACCTACAGATTTTGTGCGATATTTGGGATATGAAGTGGGTCATGGAAATATGGGTACGAAAAGCTGGGCACTCCGATTACGTAATATACAAAGACGATTAGTAACGGCTACTCAGTGTCATCTGTCGGTTGTCGACAGAGTAACATTATTTAACGCGGTGGTAATACCGTCTATTATGTTCACAGCCAAAGTTTTTGATCCGCCAGCAGACATATTGAAGCGACTGATACATTTACAGAAAAGTTTCATATGGAAGGCCACCACCAAGAAAGAAATATCAGTACGTCATAAGATTTCACCCAATCTTATATATACTCCAAAACAAGCGGGCGGAGTAGGGCTTATTGCGCTTCCAGTGGCTATTCGAGTGCAACGTCTCAGGGAGGCAACAAAATGGCTTATTGCGGCAGAAAGTACCTTTAAAGAAGCATGGATGTCATGGAGAGGTTTTGGATTAGGAGAAGATCTCACTTATATATCCCCGAGAAGGACTGGTAAGACTATGACTCATCAGCTTACAGCGTTACCACAACAGACAAGTACGTTACCCGAGGTCATGGGCCAATGGTTAGGGCCAACCACAGACGAGAGCTGTAAGTTGAATGATTACGTATCCCGTTATTTGCCAGGTGTCCTTAGGAATCAGAAGTTGACGAAAGCCACCATAGGGCTGTTACCTGAACATATTTTGATTGTACAAATTGACATAGAAGCAATCCCTCATCACGGATTGCTGTCACCACAATTAGAAGCGTTTTGGGGGACATTCAACTGGGCGGGCAATCCGTGGTTGAGGGAGGAACAAACGACCAGTCTCGGAGCGAGGAAATATGATCGAATACCAGAAGCACTCATTTCTGCTTTAGGTATTCAACGTATATCTCGGGACGAATTCTCCTGGTCGGTTGTATCGACGCAGCCAAATTCACATACGCATACAAAGTTGTGTAAGTGGTTATGTACGATTATACTACTTTCACCCAGAGTCGAGATTGGTAGTACGGTGGGGAAAATACCACCTATTCAACTGTTTCGAGCGCCGGAAATACTTCAAGATTTCACCTGGAAGGTCATTGGTCCGGGGATATTGGAAGGAACCGAGGATACAAGCACCTATCCAATTAGGCTGGAACAGCAGTCGTCAGGCATATATTGGAGAGTCATACCAAAACAGCACTTGAAGGTATCAATGTGGTGTGAGGACCAACCCAAAGTGGTGGTCTGTAAACCGAATCCATTGATACACATGTATCCTTGGCCGTTGGCGGAAGGTTTGAAAACAATTTGGAGGATACAGGCAGGTATCAGAAAGTACTTCACCAAAATTTACCACAGAGCGATGGCAGTAACGTTGCCATTAACAACGCAGAAGTGGGCGACCAAGAGAAGTCAAGATTCGTGGTGGTGTTCAGTGCAGGACCAAACGCCACGTGAAATATGGAAGCATGAGCATATTCTGTCGGATTACCAGCTATGGGTCACTTACAGAATAGCTACAATGCAATTGAATACCTATTTCCAGAAGGAGCAGGGGAATCAGGATTGTGTCATTGTGACAGAGTGTTCCAGCACCAACACGAACTGTATCCACATTATGTGGGACTGTGTCAGCGCTCGGAGCTTCTGGAAACGGTTTTTACAACAATGGTTTGGAGTTACCCTTTCACATGTCGAAGTACTACAATACAAACAATGTATTGCAACCCGTCAGGCGCCGGAGATTTCATCCGCTCTGATTAGGAATATGTACCTCAAGTACGGATTAAAAATGGAGGCTTTTCACGATCAAATGGAAAGATTGTGATGGGCTGTATGTGGTATTGCGCAGGCCTGGTTCTGGCAACTACGAAACCAAGCCATTTATGAAGGAAAACGGAGAACGCTCCGTGACCACAACGATTTTGTCTGGAACCAGTGCCGGACTCAGCTAAGCCAAGTGGCTACATATGAGCGTATGCAGCCACATCTTCGGGAGGACGGGGCCAGGCTCCAATTATGTATGCAGTGCTTTTTTACCCTATCTGTAGCACCATCCAAATTGGTACCGGCGAGACTACGTTCACGACAGGATACCTCTCTTGCATCTTCTATTCCAGAATTAGCGCTGACAGCCACTCAATTTATAATAGCCAATAGTTAAAGACTAAATGGACTATTACTTTATCATTTAGTGAGAAGTACGGAAATTATATGCATTTTGCTATATGTGTTTGTTACAGAAATATAAAAAGTCACCAAGTGAAAAGATCTGGTTATCCGTGTTTTACCCTCAATCTCCGCTCAGATAACTGTTGGAAGGCGGGCAGTATAAAAAAAAAGATTTTGTGGCACAAGCTGCAAAACGTTATATTTTTCTGAGCGACCTGTTTCTGCATTTTCGCATACTGGAATGGGTATAAAAAATAGCTAACCTCATTGAACCTAATAGTAAATCTAGGGAGACACTATCCAGTTGTTATTATCCTCACCGGAGATGGGGATAATACATGTACAAAGATTACAAATAGTTTGGACCACAATTTAATATTTGTCCCTGCACTGTGGATCATTCTATCAGCTTCTATGAGGTGATGCAAAACAATTTAGTGCGTCATGTTCTAGACTAACATATATTGTGAGATTCATCCAATTTGGCTAAAAGAATAGTAAATCTGCCAGATTAAGAGGCTTATTTACATTTGCGAACCTTATTTAATAAATAAATACGTCGTGTAACCCTCGATAATGTCCGTAACCCTCGATTTATTTAGCTTATGAAGTTGGCGTACAAATCACAGAAAGGCAGATTTCCACAACGAGCACACCGAATGCCGGTTTTGTGACTGGCATTCTGCGGCAAAACGTTTCCAAAACGGCAAGAAGCAGAATAACGAATGCTTTTTGCTTTGGGCGCCCCTTTATATTATTACCCATAGGCTCACCCAATAAATACCCGTTGTAAAAACCAACCTGCCGGAATCTTTCGAAGCAACTAGCAGTTCGGATATTGGACTGCCAAATAACGTGATCTCAAGCGAGCCGATCAACGGCACAACTGTATGGCACCAAAAGAACATCCAGGTATTGCTAATGTACTAAGGATGTTGTTTTTAGTTGACAGCCCTGTTTTATTGTTAGCGGCTCAATTCATCGGTATGGAACCGCGCCACTTATCGCTTTTCGAACTTGAGACGGATTAAAGTACACCACGCAAGAGTCTTAATGGCATTAAGGCTATTTTTGCTGTGCCAGCACGTACTGCAGCGTGCTTGACCTATCAGCAATGCATCGGACCACAGACTACTGATTGATAATCCGATAGAAGCAGATATTGACGATGATTTGAAAAATGCCACGATGCTGCTGATTGAAAGAGTGCCGCTGCCTGCTGAGTATTACGATCGGTCGTCGGAGCCGTGGGGATTTACAGCTTTTAAAATCGGCACGAATGTTTTGACTGCATCAAGTGCCTGTGCGCATTCGATTCTAGGTTTGCAAAACAAACTGCTGCTTAGAATTCTGGGCCCACCTTTGCTTGTTATGGCGATACCCTATTATGCAATTCGCAACGCAAAAGCTGCACGGTACACAACGCGTACACTAATTGACCACCCCAACGTGGACGTGATTCGAATGGGCTGGCAGATATTCGGCGAGTCGAAGCTAGTTCGGCTGATTACAAACCTTCAGTGTCCTAAGATTTCCGTATTTGAGGAGCAATATTTGGCAGCAGATGGATCAGCCCTTAACAAAGTACGCAAGGATTCATCTGATATCGGCATTTACTTTTTCTGTGCTCGGTCGATAGATTCCGTGAAAGCCGGAACGTGGACAAATTCCTGTACTCCGTTGACGACGGGCATGATTGCTTGTGGTTTGCCTGCGTCACGTCCTGTACTTCTCTACATCCACGGTGGAGGGTTTTTTGGACGGTTTATAGCAAAGGATTTCTACAACTTAACGAATTGGGCTTGCGTTTTAGGGGCGGTCATCGTCTATGTTGGTAAGTTTTTCTCTCTATTGCGTCCCAGATTTGCTGCCACTAAGCTCGTTGATGATCGTTAATTTGAAGATTACGGTCTTGCGCCCGAAGTTCAGTACCCCCAGTCGCTAAATCAGTGCTACACTGTTTATAAATGGGTGCTTAGTGGTGGTTTGGGCTTTCGACCCAGTAAGATAGCACTCTTTGGTGAAAGTGCTGGTGTGTATTTAATTGATATCTCTAGTTGTTTATTGATCGCATTTTAACAATTTGTGATTTTCCTTGCAGGTGCAAATATTGGAGCTGCTCTTTGCATCCGTTGCATTCAAGACAGCGTCGATTTGCCGAGTGGAAACGTGTTCATGTTCCCAGCTCTAAATTTACATATGTCCCCGTCGCCTTCGCGTTTCATCCACCAAAATGATCCAGTGCTGCCGCGCGGCATTCTTGAGCTAGCACTCACATCGTACTACCCTTCGCACGGTCATTTGAACCAGTATAAGCTCAATATTCACGACCCGTGCGTGTCACCCGGTTTGGCCGAAGATTCCTTGTTGAAAAAATTTCCTCCGACGTCACTCGTGGTTGGCGATTTAGATCCCCTACTGGATGATAGCGTCGATTTTTACACACGTCTTACGTTTTTGAAGGTACCGTCGAGTCTAAAAATTTACTCGGGACTCTCGCACGGTTTTCTCATTTACGGGGATCTGGTTCCGGAAGCACAAAAGGCGATCGATGAGACCTGTGAGCGTGTACAGGAGTATACTCGATTGCGATAGGGGATTTAGACCTTGCTCGGGGAGTTCTATGTTTCTGTGTTTTTGTAGTGATCATTTTGCGTTTATCGATCACCTAAATAATGCTACCTTTTCGAGGACACAACATTGGTTGACGAGAAGTCTAACTAAGCCCAACAATATATGAAGATGTCTAGAATTCGGACAACATCTTTACTGTACAGTTCATCATGTGATATGGCTTAGGTACGTTCAAAAGCTGTGCACCTAAAGTGACTTGAGCTTTTCGTCAGAAACGAAATATTAATGAAGCATGACGTTCCTCTAACCAATAAGATTTTTCACAATGTGTCTTATCTACGAAAAAATCTGCTAAGGCTGGAACAATTTGTTCACACCTAAATCTTTTTCTTAGAAGGAAAATTATTACAGGTCATTTTCCCTCATCGGATAGAGCAACTTGGTTAATTTGCAAATTCTGGTGTCAAATTCTGAAGTGTTGATCCAGTGTGAAATTACTGCTTAGGAATAAAGCAACACAGCAACGATGACCGCGGCAAACGCCGCCAAGAAAGATCACGAAGACGTTCTTGCGCGACTGGTGCGGGACTTGGAGTCAACGAAGACTCTGTGCCGTGTTAAGGACTACCCTGGTGTGTCCCTCGAGCAATTGAATAAGCACGTAAAGAAGCTCGGCTCGCTTTTCCATCCAGATCTTGGTGAGCAACGTGTATTTTTCGTTGACGAAGGCCGATTTGTACCCTTTTGGAAGGTGGTGTCAGAACGCAGCGTGATTGGACCAGCAAATATGAAGGAGCTTTTTTGGAATGGGCTGAGTGTAGTGGCCATGGTATGATGGAGGAATGAACGGTACAAACGTAAGAAAAGGGTCGTCGACACGAAAGCAGTCCTTCACAGCAAAATCAAGATCACGAGACAGAGGCACAAAGCAGTGTGGGGTGTCACGGAAGAATTTAAAATTTTTTGACCCAATGGTGGCGTCTCAAGTTACAACAATAACGCAGTGCTACCACTGCATGCTGTTAAATTTAATATGGACCACCGTCCGTCGCTCCCTCCAACGCCGAGTGGTGGCATGTTTACGCTGCTTACCACGCGGCAGACACTGATCAAGTGCGATTTAATCACATTTTAGCGGCGGTCATGAGTGACAAGTCCAATGAAGTTGGCAGTCTCCTCATGAACTTTATCCAAGAGAAACCTGGAACTCAGGCGCAAACGTATCCCAACTTGTCTGAGTACGCACCTATTGATATTCCGTTCAACGTGGAGAGATACGCATGACGTCGAGCCATGTCCATCGGCAAGCGCCGGGATCCAATGTCTTCTCCTGTACCGTGAGCAAAGGGTAGCAACTCTATGGGAGCGTACCGGTACAGTAGATTCGGTAATAACTTAGTTAGTCAACATGCGTAACCATCGGCGTACCCTGATTTCGCATTCCCGTAACCCTCAATAAGGTCATTTTCATACCCTCGTAAACAGCAGATTTGGGACTGGCAAAGAACTTAAATTCGACAATAAATATAAATTTACACCTAATTCGTTAGATCATTACATTACTATATACAGTTTATCGCTGTATCAAAATGCTCTCGTTATACACCAAAGCTCAATTGGTTTCGTCAATTGTCCAAAATAAAATCAGCAATGACCAAAATTATTCGTCGAACCTGTTACAAATAGTACCTCCTATAAACAATCTATTTTAAAATTGGAAGTGTACCGGTTTTGATATCGTCTTTTTGTAGCCTAAGTCGATCATTTCAAGACGCGCAGAGTAATTGAGGCGTTCGTGGTGTGTCAAGGATTTCTGCTGCTAAAGGCAAAAAGCTGCCGAAGGCAAGATCGTGTTGAGCCATTGGCCGCTTTCTCTGCTACATGGTGCTACTGATGGCTGGATTTAATTTCATGGTACGTTTATTGCTGTTTGTGTAGCTATTCCCATCTATATGCTGCCTGGAATATACTGTTTATGTATATCACTAGTCCCACGGTTCGCAAGACCTGTGCCCAACCATGCTGCAGAACCAATTCGAGTTCAACGCTAGACAAGTTACCGTGATTCAAGTTGTCGCTAACGTGGGCGTCATTTACGGTGGTACAATGGCTGGCTACAACTCACAGGTATTTAGCCATCGCCTTTCCATCCTCGTCATGGTTGTTATCGGTGTTGCTCTATTGTAGCCCTACTGCTACATCGACAATGAGTCTATCATGATCGCAGCATTCTTTGATCCGTTTTGGGTCCAGGTGTCATCCCAATTCATCTCATGGGTTCTCACCACCCTCCTACAGTGCTTTTGCTGTCGAAACGGCCTACCAAATCGGCATTCTGGTATCATTGGTATCCTCAACCATTGATGCTTCTCTTGGTGAGTATTTTCCACTTCCGGACGGAGACAATGGCGTGATACGCAACAGTTACGGCAAAGTCATCTGCATCTTTTTGGGAATTGTCTTTGTTTGTGTCTTTTCTTAACATTAATTGGACCCGAAGCTCGCGGCAAGGAATTAAATTTAAAGCACAGCCAAGACCTGGAAAAGGCAGCTCACGTCAATCACGACGATCATGTGAAGTTCTTGAACAACGACGACATGACTTCGACCGGACGGAAGTCCCGGATGACGTAAGGAAGAGCTTTTCATTACCTAGTTGTTCAGTTTATTCATTCTGTAGATCCAAATTGCAAACTTCAAGCGTTATTTCTAAACAGAATATTGTATGTAGTATAGAGATAACTACCGGTAAATCTTCAAAGCTGAGTGATTAAAATCCGCAACAGTAATTCGAGTTAAATATGCGCTAGCAGCAAAAACGGCGGCCTGATCAAGAAATGTTCAATGAGAGTGCGGCAGGTTTTCAAAACTGGGAGAAAACTGACTAGATTACGACGAGGAAGAGTTGGTTAGACGGTAAAAAAACATATTTGTCGTGAAAAGTGGTGACCGATGTCGCGATCGGTTCAATATACCCTTCATCTAAAAGGGCATGACCGATCAGCACCGTGTTGATGAGTGTAACGGCGATTTCTCAAAACACATTCGAAGCTTCAGCGCCTAAAAAGTAGCCAGCGAAACCGTTGTAACACAAGAGCTTGTTCTTGCACTCGTACACCTTTTGAAGCATGTTTACCAGCACGGGTAATTCCTGAGGGAAGGAGACAAAGCTGTTAGAGCCAAGAGGCTTGGCTAGATTTGATATCAGCGGCATGGTCGCGGAACACCAAAGCTTGCAAAAAGTGTTGGCATCTTGGACGTCGAAAATTTGGGGGGCATTCCAAAAATCAAGGAAAACTGCGGATGCTGGATGTCGAAATTGAAATATTAAAGGATACGAAGGAAACGCTCTGGTCACGTCCGATCCTTCAGGTTGAATTCCAATTACCAATGTTCATCTCGTCGGAGCTGCACATGCGGTTCTTCAAGTTATTTTTTTCGAGAAAAGCTCTTGCTCGACAACCAAACAGGTCCGTTACGTTACGCGTGTGGGGCAGTATCAGCTTCGCATTTAGGAGACTCTCGCTGACATATCATCATTGTGTGCCCGCCACGGAATACTCAGATCTGCATGTTCAAACGTAAATATGCGCACCTCTGCTCAGAAAGCGATACACTAGATTCTCAACTTTCGCTCACGGAATGAACGTAATGGTACGATCAGCATCAAACTCGCCCAAGCAAACGCAACGATGGACTAGATGAGACGATGAACTACGGGTACCCTCAAAAACTGCTCCAGTGATGTTCTTAAGCTCTTTATCAACCTGGCTTCATCAATTTCAGTGATTTTTCCCTTGTGATACAACAGAGCGTATTTATTCAGACTCCAGTAAAACCTCGCGGAGCTCCGCCATCGCAGTTTACGTCTAAGATATCGACTGGCATCGTGAAGGGTTCCGGTATAAGAGAATCAAAGTGTACCTAGACGTCTTTGAGAGCGTAAACCTGCTCATGTCTTCAGCAATCAAACATCGAGCGAAATATTATTTTTTTTTGGTCGGTTAATGTTGCTGATAGCAATACCCTTTGAAACCCGTTTGTGACGGTTTATATCGTTTATGAAAATGTGTCGAATAATTTTGGTCATTGCTGATTCTATTTTGGACATTTGACGAAACCAATTGAGCTTTGGTGTATATATTGCGAAATGAAGACGAGTTGGTTCTAACTTGTATAGCGTATAACAGCAATTTCAATAACAGACGAAATAATACTGTTAATTCTCATTATATCTGTCTTTGACCTCTACACTCAGTCATATAGAGATTACACCGTATCTGGTCGGGATTTCTGTTTTTTGGAAAAGACTATGTTATAACTGACTCATATTAGTAATTGATTAGTTTCAGACTAAATTAGCAGGTGTTCTATTAGCTACAATGAACATATGAAATCTAGAATGTAATGTAGGCTCAGATATCATGGTGGTGTTTCTGTCAGGCGCCAGATACACTCTATCTGGTTGTGGTCGCTGGAAGTCTTGATCCGGTGCTGGGGTAAGGTCGAAAAAGCACTTTAAACTGATCTTCAGTCGGATCCCGTCTTCACGCGTTTCGGACGATTTGGATTCGTAGTGGGCAACTGCCTCCACTTGAGCTCTACTCTGCCTCCACAGGAATTCTAAGTGATTAAACGCATTCTTGACTTGGCCTTGGAACACAGCTTGACTCCGCATTTGCTACATCCACGCTGTCGCAATCCCGCAGACACCTCTCCAGAGACGGTTAAAAACTTCACTATAGGTAACATTTTACCACCCATGCTTCTTCACCATTGCCTGTTTAATATTGTCCCCAATCGGTGGCGCTCGTCTTGTCACTATGGCAGCCTGAAATCTTTTTAACATTGGGTCCGTGATGGCTACTCCTTTCCAGTGTTGTAAAAATCTCCGCCAGAAAGCTTGTGCCCGCTTACACTCCCATAGTATATGGTAGACACCAGTATTCTCACTTGTACAGCGCTCGTCGATCCCCCATCTGCGGTCCCAGTTCTCACGCAAAAAGAAAGTATTCAGTTGCATGGTCACAACCCGAAACTGTACCCACACTTGGTAGTTAGTTAACATATTGTCATGTTCCCATACCTGCTTCGGTTCCACGTCTTGCATCTTGGGCCACCAACTACTCGTACCACACTTCCGTTTCTACTTATCTATAAACACTTCAACTGTGGGGCGGCATCATGATCGTACATCCGCCGGAAAGACCTACGAAATTTCGGCCAGATCTTACATAGCAGTGTCTTATCCTCTGCTGGCAAGCCAATGAGGTGTAAATCTTTAGGGGGTGAAAGACAAGCAGCCCTCCTTGCATCATCTGTTCATCCTGTTTGTCGGCCGAAGCGCAGCTTGAAATCTTCCATAACATTCCATCTGATTGTTGACGAACTGTCACTCTCTCCTGCTTTGTTCGTCCATGTACGATGATGTGTCCTGAGGAATTAAGTTTCCAGTAAAACATCTCTTATGAAGTTGGCCCAGTGCACAGAATAATCGGAGGGTTTTCCCCGATATAGTATCCCACAGCTACCCTAGGAGACGCTAAGATCACGGCACACATCCATCTACCTATTTTCGCCTTCGTATGTGATTTGCCATCAACACCTTGAACCTGCCACATATAAATAGTAGCCGTTAGTCTCAATATCCGCAAATTTCGAATGTCTAGTTGTGGAATCCGGTCATATTTCCGCGCCCCCAATTCGTTCCTCTCGTATCCAGGGATTCAACGCCCAGCAGTAAGGCCCCAGAATGGGACCATATGGCTAGGCATTATCTCATGAAATGGATAGGCATCTATATCTAGCGCAATGATAAACTGTTCATCCCGGACGAGGCGCGCTCCTGTCATTCCTATCTTGGTTTCCATTTCTAGCACCGCTTGGGGTGGCACAGATACCGTATACCGTTCTAGCTGCTCGCCGTCATGTCGTTTTGGTCCCATTCATTCCATGACCTCTCTTTTTAAGCTCCGTGTCATTCCCGACTCCACAGCACGTCCTGCTTGACATACTTTGTACCCTTTAACTGGTGTGCGCATTTGCCCCGCCGTTCCACCTGACACAATCCCTACAAGGTTCAGCCAAGCTTGTTGATAAAAGTCCTGCGCCGCGATCAACCACTGACACGCTTATAATTGAAGCAATTTGATGTCATGTACTCTAAAGTATATCTTATAGACGTCGATATCTTGAAGGCGACGCTTCTATATTTGAAGCAGTTTTAAGGCATTTGCAATTTTCATGTGTTACACACTAGAAGGGTTGTACATAAATTTTGGTGTGCACAGAATCAAAATGGCGCGCAGTGCTGTTGGTGGACTCGTTCTATCGACGACTTTCGAGCTGGAGAGCAAATTTGCCATAGTCATTGGCTCCGATTGTAATGTGTCCACTTGCTGATCTCATTGGAGACGAAGATGAAGTTGGTATTATATTTTTTCACCATGATTTAATGTTTTTTGCTAGTCGACACTGCGTCACTTCGCTGAACTTAATAGCCGCAAGTGTTTTATCTAGAACCCGACATATAATGACCTCGTACGTGGGCGGATGCGCAATGCATCCCAATGCAATAATTGCTAGCGATCTCGCACTTCCGTTTCTAACTCATATAGAATTCATGTTAAACTTAAAAATTATGGGCTTGGGTAGATGTCATTACAATAGCACGAATCAGCAGCATCATGGGTGTGATACCTGTCCCCGCCGCAATCTTCACGAAATGTCGCACATTGCTTAGTTTTTGTTGACCACCAACCGTCACCACTCCAGCTGCGGTGTATCCAATCCTTTCCTGTGGTCCAAGTATTTCTACGCTATCACCTACGGTCAAATTGCACAAGTATATTTTTCTTCATAAGAGCACCTAGAATGAGCGGCAGAAGATACAACAGTTAGATGAAAACATAACAGAGCAAGCAATATACATGTGATTATACAGTAAAAATCTGCCCCTCGGGCCATCGTAGCATTGCGAAACAGGGTAAGAAACCCTTCCTACCGCGTGCTGCCAAATCATCCCCGAGGAGTTTTTCAGTCTGGCGGAGCCACCAAACGAAAATTCAGACCCAACTTTTTTTGGGTTCAAAAAAGCAAAAATATCTTATAGGCGACGCGCTTATAATTGAAGCAATTTTGGGTCATGTACTCTAAAGTATATCTTATAGACGTCATCTTGAAGGCGACGCTTCTATATTTGAAGCAGTTTTAAGGCATTTGGAATTTTCATGTGTTACACACTAGAAGGGTTGTACATAAATTTTGGTGTGCACAGCATCAAAATGGCGCGCAGTGCTGTTGGTGGACTCGTTCTATCGACGACTTTCGAGCTGGAGAGCAAATTTGCCATAGTCATTGGCTCCGATTGTAATGTGTCCACCTGCTGATCTCATTGGAGACGAAGATGAAGTTGGTATTATAATTTTTCACCATGATTTAATGTTTTTTGCTAGTCGACACTGCGTCACTTCGCTGAACATAAAAGCCGCAAGTGTTTTATCTAACACCCGACATATAATGACCTAGAACGTGGGCGGATGCGCAATGCATCCCAATGCAATAATTGCTAGCGATCTCGCACTTCCGTTTCTAACTCATATAGAATTCATGTTAAACTTAAAAATTATGGGCTCGGGTAGATGTCATTACAATAGCACGGATCAGCAGCATCATGGGTGTGATACCTGCCCCCGCCGCAATCTTCACGAAATGTCGCACATTGCTTAGTTTTTGTTGACCACCAACCGTCACCACTCCAGCTGCGGTGTATCCAATCCTTTCCTGTGGTCCAAGCATTTCTACGCTATCACCCACGGTCAAATTGCACAAGTATATTTTTCTTCATAAGAGCACCTAGAATGAGCGGCAGATGATACAACAATTAGATGAAAACATAACAGAGCAAGCAATATACACGTGATTATACAGTAAAATCTGCACCTCGGGCCATCGTAGCATTGCGAAACAGGGTAAGCAACCCTTCCTACCGCGTACTCCCAAATCATCCCCGAGAGGGCTTTGAGTCTGGCGGAGCCACCAAACGAAAATTCAGACACAATTTTCAAAAATAAGCAAAAATATCTTATAGACGACACGCTTATAATTGAAGCAATTTGATGTCATGTACTCTAAAGTATATCTTATAGACGTCGATATCTTGAAGGCGACGCTTCTATATTTGAAGCAGTTTTAAGGCATTTGGAATTTTCATGTGTTACACACTAGAAGGGTTGTACATAAATTTTGGTGTGCACAGAATCAAAATGGCGCGCAGTGCTGGTGGTGGACTCGTACTATCGACGACTTTCGAGCTGGAGAGCAAATTTGTCATAGTCATTGGCTCCGATTGTAATGTGTCCACTTGCTGATCTCATTGGAGACGATGATGAAGTTGGTATTATAATTTTTCACCATGATTTAATGTATTTTGCTAATCAACACTGCGTCACTTCGCTGAACATAATAGCCGCAAGTGTTTTATCGTATCGCCTGACATATAATGACCTAGTATGTGGGTGGATGCGCAATGCATCCCAATGCAATAATTGCTAGCGAGCTCGCACTTCCGTTTCTAACTCATATAGAATTCATGTTAAAACTTAAAAATTATAGGCCGGGTAGATGTCATTACAATAGCACGGATCAGCAGCATCATGGGTGTGATACCTGTCCCCGCCGCAATCACCACGACATGTCGCACATTGCTTAGCTTTTGTTGACCACCAACCGTCACCACTCCAGCTGCGGTGTATCCAATCCTTTCCTGTGGTCCAAGCATTTCTACGCTGTCACCCACGGTCAAATTGCGCAAGTATTTTTTTCTTCATAAGAGCACCTAGAATGAGCGGCAGAAGATACAACAGTTAGATGAAAACATAACAGAGCAAGCAATATACATGTGATTATACAGTAAAAATCTGCACCTCGGGCCATCGTAGCATTGCGAAACAGGGTAAGCAACCCTTCCTACCGCGTGCTGCCAAATCATCCCCGAGGGGGGTTTGAGTCTGGCGGAGCCACCAAACGAAAATTCAGACCCAAGTTTCAAAAATAAGCAAAAATAGCTTATAGACAACACGCTTATAATTAAAGCAATTTTGTTTCATGTACTCTAAAGTATATCTTATAGACGTCGATATCGTGAAGGCGACGCTTCTATATTTGAAGCAGTTTTTTTAGTTTCGAATTCGCAGTCTAGACCTCACCCAACAAGGATGGGGAGGTTCTGGAGAAGAATCAGGAGCGTAGGATACCAATGGACGAACGGCCTGGGCACGGGCCCAGACCCCCCCTCCCCGGACAGCGGCAAGCCCAGCCAACGCGAGAAAGCAAGTTCACCGTCAGCAGCGATATGTGCGGCGGTGAACTCTGCTCAGGACAATAGGGACTGGCCTCACATAGAGCCAGTTCCTGCGACAACGAGGAAAACACTTGGGGGTGTGGGAGAGCCTACGGGGCCACTACACCCATGCACGCAAATGCCGCGAAGAGCCGGTGTTATGACAGGGTGTGAAGAAGTGCCTACGAGGCCATCACACCCAGGTTTCAAGATGCAATCTCAGGGAGGGACGCTTGGGGGTGTGGCAGAGTTTGCGGGGCCACCACACATAAGCCCGACTGTGCCCTCGCAAGTTGCTCTTATCGGAAGAATGCCAGGGTGTGACATAGGGCCTTCGGGGCCATCACACCTAGGATCAAAGACCCAATCTCCCATTATGGAAGAAGGAATACATAGAGGAATGCTGAGGGGACGGCAGCACCGGAGTGAGGGTGAGCCTGTAGCGCCACCTAACCTAGGCTTACCTATGGATCATTCCGATGCTACCCAGAATGGACAACTCAAGTGTGTTGAAGTGCCTGCCGGGATGCTATGCACAGGCGCCAACCTGCAATTTGTAATTGCTAACAATGGCGGAACACCGCGAGGTAACGGACAAGAGCAGATGGAAGAACGAAACTTTCACCTAAGATTGAAGGACATCAAGTCCAAGGACGCGCAGAGCATTTTGTCCAAGGGGCCACCACACCCAGGACTGCGTATGGACACTTTCGATGTGAAACAGAGTGAGCGACTCTGGAATAGATTTTGGGAACTTGTGTCGGAGTGGCGATGGCTACTCCGGGACCAAGTGGTTTTTCATGGCAGTGTTGTGGACGAGGACGGGATTCGACTGTTAAGCAGTTTAAAGTGCATTTACAACCTAGACCCAGCACCGGATCAAGACTTCAGACGACCAGCCCAAGAAGAACAAGGTTTGCCGAGCAAGGACCCGATTTACATGTTTATTGAGCCTCGATTACATTCTAGTCTTTATATGTTCGAAGTAGCTAATGGTAAAGACTAATTAGACTACATCTTACTACTACTACTACTACTACTACTACTACTACTACTACTACTATTTGAAGCAGTTTTAAGGCATTTGGAATTTTCATGTGTTACACACTAGAAGGGTTGTACATAAATTTTGGTGTGCACAGAATCAAAATGGCGCGCAGTGCTGGTGGTGGACTCGTACTATCGACGACTTTCGAGCTGGAGAGCAAATTTGTCATAGTCATTGGCTCCGATTGTAATGTGTCCACTTGCTGATCTCATTGGAGACGAAGATGAAGTTGGTATTATAATTTTTCACCATGATTTAATGTTTTCTGCTAGTCGACACTGCGTCACTTCGCTGAACTTAATAGCCGCAAGTGTTTTATCTAGCACCCGACATATAATGACCTAGTACGTGGGCGGATGCGCAATGCATCCCAATGCAATAATTGCTAGCGATCTCGCACTTCCGTTTTTAACTCATATAGAATTCATGTTAAACTTAAAAATTATGGGCTCGGGTAGATGTCATTACAATAGCACGAATCAGCAGCATCATGGGTGTGATACCTGTCCCCGCCGCAATCTTCACGACATGTCGCACATTGCTTAGTTTTTGTTGACCACCAACCGTCACCACTCCAGCTGCGGTGTATCCAATCCTTTCCTGTGGTCCAAGTACTTCTACGCTATCACCTACGGTCAAATTGCACAAGTATATTTTTCTTCATAAGAGCACCTAGAATGAGCGGCAGAAGATACAACAGTTAGATGAAAACATAACAGAGAAAGCAATATACATGTGATTATACAGTAAAAATCTGCACCTCGGGCCATCGTAGCATTGCGAAACAGGGTAAGCAACCCTTCCTACCGCGAACTCCCAAATCATCCCCGAGGGGTCTTTGAGTCTGGCGGAGCCACCAAACGAAAATTCAGACCCAATTTTCAAAAATAAGCAAAAATATCTTATAGACGACACGCTTCTAATTGAAGCAATTTTGTTTCATGTACTCTAAAGTATATCTTATAGACGTCGATATCTTGAAGGCGACGCTCCTATATTTGAAGCAGTTTTAAGGCATTTGAAATTTTCAGGTGTTACACACTAGAAGGGTTGTACATAAATTTTGGTGTGCACAGAATCAAAAAAAAAAATGGCGCGCAGTGCTGGTGGTGGACTCGTTCTATCGACGACTTTCGAGCTGGAGAGCAAATTTGTCATAGTCATTGGCTCCGATTTAATGTGTCCACTTGCTGATCTCATTGGAGACGAAGATGAAGTTGGTATTATAATTTTTCACCATGATTTAATGTTTTTTGCTAGTCAACACTGCGTCACTTCGCTGAACATAAAAGCCGCAAGTGTTTTATCTAGCACCCGACATATAATGACCTAGTACGTGGGCGGATGCGCAATGCATCCCAATGCAATAATTGCTAGCGAGCTCGCACTTCCGTTTCTAACTCATATAGAATTCATGTTAAACTTAAAAATTATGGGCTCGGGTAGATGTCATTACAATAGCACGGATCAGCTGCATCATGGGTGTGATACCTGCCCCCGCCGCAATCTTCACGACATGTCGCACATTGCTTAGTTTTTGTTGACCACCAACCGTCACCACTCCAGCTGCGGCGTATCCAATCCTTTCCTGTGGTCCAAGTATTTCTACGCTATCATCCACGGTCAAATTGCACAAGTATATTTTTCTTCATAAGAGCACCTAGAATGAGCGGCAGAAGATACAACAATTAGATGAAAACATAACAGAGCAAGCAATATACACGTGATTATACAGTAAAATCTGCACCTCGGGCCATCGTAGCATTGCGAAACAGGGTAAGCAACCCTTCCTACCGCGTGCTGCCAAATCATCCCCGAGAGGGTTTTGAGTCTGGCGGAGCCACCAAACGAAAATTCAGACCAATTTTCACAAATAAGCAAAAATATCTTATAGGCGACACGCTTATAATTGAAGCAATTTGATGTCATGTACTCTAAAGTATATCTTATAGACGTCGATATCTTGAAGGCGACGCTTCTATATTTGAAGCAGTTTTAAGGCATTTGGAATTTTCATGTGTTACACACTAGAAGGGTTGTACATAAATTTTGGTGTGCACAGAATCAAAATGGCGCGCAGTGCTGTTGGTGGACTCGTTCTATCGACGACTTTCGAGCTGGAGAGCAAATTTGCCATAGTCATTGGCTCCGATTGTAATGTGTCCACTTGCTGATCTCATTGGAGACGAAGATGAAGTTGGTATTATAATTTTTCACCATGATTTAATGTTTTTTGCTAGTCGACACTGCGTCACTTCGCTGAACTTAATAGCCGCAAGTGTTTTATCTAGCACCCGACATATAATGACCTAGTACGTGGGCGGATGCGCAATGCATCCCAATGCAATAATTGCTAGCGATCTCGCACTTCCGTTTCTAACTCATATAGAATTCATGTTAAACTTAAAAATTATGGGCTCGGGTAGATGTCATTACAATAGCACGGATCAGCTGCATCATGGGTGTGATACCTGCCCCCGCCGCAATCTTCACGACATGTCGCACATTGCTTAGTTTTTGTTGACCACCAACCGTCACCACTCCAGCTGCGGCGTATCCAATCCTTTCCTGTGGTCCAAGTATTTCTACGCTATCACCCATGGTCAAATTGCACAAGTATATTTTTCTTCATAAGAGCACCTAGAATGAGCGGCAGATAATACAACAATTAGATGAAAACATAACAGAGCAAGCAATATACACGTGATTATACAGTAAAATCTGCACCTCGGGTCATCGTAGCATAGCGAAACAGGGTAAGCAACCCTTCCTACCGCGTGCTGCCAAATCATCCCCGAGAGGGTTTTGAGTCTGGCGGAGCCACCAAACGAAAATTCAGACCAATTTTCAAAAACAAGCAAAAAAATCTTATAGACGACACGCTTATAATTAAAGCAATTTGATGTCATGTACTCTAAAGTATATCTTATAGACGTCGATATCTTGAAGGCGACGCTCCTATATTTGAAGCAGTTTTAAGGCATTTGCAATTTTCATGTGTTACACACTAGAAGGGTTGTACATAAATTTTGGTGTGCACAGAATCAAAATGGAGCGCAGTGCTGGTGGTGGACTCGTTCTATCGACGACTTTCGAGCTGGAGAGCAAATCTGCCATAGTCATTGGCTCCGATTGTAATGTGTCCACTTGCTGATCTCATTGGAGACGAAGATGAAGTTGGTATTATAATTTTTCACCATAATTTAATGTTTTTTGCTAGTCGACACTGCGTCACTTCGCTGAACTTAATAGCCGCAAGTGTTTTATCTAGCACCCGACATATAATGACCTAGTACGTGGGCGGATGCGCAATGCATCCCAATGCAATAATTGCTAGCGATCTCGCACTTCCGTTTCTAACTCATATAGAATTCATGTTAAACTTAAAAATTATGGGCTCGGGTAGATGTCATTACAATACCACGAATCAGCAGCATCATGGGTGTGATACCTGTCCCCGCCGCAATCTTCACGACATGTCGCACATTGCTTAGTTTTTGTTGACCACCAACCGTCACCACTCCAGCTGCGGTGTATCCAATCCTTTCCTGTGGTCCAAGTATTTCTACGCTATCACCTACGGTCAAATTGCACAAGTATATTTTTCTTCATAAGAGCACCTAGAATGAGCGGCAGAAGATACAACAGTTAGATGAAAACATAACAGAGCAAGCAATATACATGTGATTATACAGTAAAAATCTGCCCCTCGGGCCATCGTAGCATTGCGAAACAGGGTAAGAAACCCTTCCTACCGCGTGCTGCCAAATCATCCCCGAGGAGTTTTTCAGTCTGGCGGAGCCACCAAACGAAAATTCAGACCCAACTTTTTTTGGGTTCAAAAAAGCAAAAATATCTTATAGGCGACGCGCTTATAATTGAAGCAATTTGAGTCATGTACTCTAAAGTATATCTTATAGACGTCGATATCTTGAAGGCGACGCTCCTATATTTGAAGCAGTTTTAAGGCATTTGCAATTTTCATGCGTTACACACTAGAAGGGTTGTACATAAATTTTGGTGTGCACAGAATCAAAATGGCGCGCAGGGCTGGTGGTGGACTCGTTCTATCGACGACTTTCGAGCTGGAGAGCAAATTTGCCATAGTCATTGGCTCCGATTGTAATGTGTCCACTTGCTGATCTCATTGGAGACGAAGATGAAGTTGGTATTATAATTTTTCACCATGATTTAATGTTTTTTGCTAGTCAACACTGCGTCACTTCGCTGAGCTTAATAGCCGCAAGTGTTTTATCGTATCGCCCGACATATAATGACCTAGAACGTGGGCGGATGCGCAATGCATCCCAATGCAATAATTGCTAGCGAGCTCGCACTTCCGTTTCTAACTCATATAGAATTCATGTTAAACTTAAAAATTGTGGGATCGGGTAGATGTCATTACAATAGCACGGATCAGCAGCATCATGGGTGTGATACCTGTCCCCGCCGCAATCTTCACGACATGTCGCACATTGCTTAGTTTTTGTTGACCACCAACCGTCACCACTCCAGCTGCGGTGTATCCAATCCTTTCCTGTGGTCCAAGTATTTCTACGCTATCACCCACGGTCAAATTGCACAAGTATATTTTTCTTCATAAGAGCACCTAGAATGAGCGGCAGAAGATACAACAATTAGATGAAAACATAACAGAGCAAGCAATATACATGTGATTATACAGTAAAAATCTGCCCCTCGGGCCATCGTAGCATTGCGAAACAGGGTAAGAAACCCTTCCTACCGCGTGCTGCCAAATCATCCCCGAGGAGTTTTTCAGTCTGGCGGAGCCACCAAACGAAAATTCAGACCCAACTTTTTTTGGGTTCAAAAAAGCAAAAATATCTTATAGGCGACGCGCTTATAATTGAAGCAATTTGAGGTCATGTACTCTAAAGTATATCTTATAGACGTCGATATCTTGAAGGCGACGCTCCTATATTTGAAGCAGTTTTAAGGCATTTGCAATTTTCATGTGTTACACACTAGAAGGGTTGTACATAAATTTTGGTGTGCACAGAATCAAAATGGCGCGCAGTGCTGGTGGTGGACTCGTTCTATCGACGACTTTCGAGCTGGAGAGCAAATTTGCCATAGTCATTGGCTCCGATTGTAATGTGTCCACTTGCTGATCTCATTGGAGACGAAGATGAAGTTGGTATTATAATTTTTCACCATGATTTAATGTTTTTTGCTAGTCGACACTGCGTCACTTCGCTGAACTTAATAGCCGCAAGTGTTTTATCTATCACCCGACATATAATGACCTAGAACGTGGGCGGATGCGCAATGCATCCCAATGCAATAATTGCTAGCGATCTCGCACTTCCGTTTCTAACTCATATAGAATTCATGTTAAACTTAAAAATTATGGGCTCGGGTAGATGTCATTACAATAGCACGGATCAGCAGCATCATGGGTGTGATACCTGTCCCCGCCGCAATCTTCACGACATGTCGCACATTGCTTAGTTTTTGTTGACCACCAACCGTCACCACTCCAGCTGCGGTGTATCCAATCCTTTCCTGTGGTCCAAGTATTTCTACGCTATCACCCACGGTCAAATTGCACAAGTATATTTTTCTTCATAAGAGCACCTAGAATGAGCGGCAGAAGATACAACAGTTAGATGAAAACATAACAGAGCAAGCAATATACATGTGATTATACAGTAAAATCTGCACCTCGGGCCATCGTAGCATTGCGAAACAGGGTAAGCAACCCTTCCTACCGCGTGCTGCCAAATCATCCCCGAGGGGTCTTTGAGTCTGGCGGAGCCACCAAACGAAAATTCAGACACAATTTTCAAAAATAAGCAAAAATATCTTATAGACGACACGCTTATAATTGAAGCAATTTGATGTCATGTACTCTAAAGTATATCTTATAGACGTCGATATCTTGAAGGCGACGCTTCTATATTTGAAGCAGTTTTAAGGCATTTGCAATTTTCATGCGTTACACACTAGAAGGGTTGTACATAAATTTTGGTGTGCACAGAATCAAAATGGCGCGCAGTGCTGGTGGTGGACTCGTTCTATCGACGTCTTTCGAGCTGGAGAGCAAATTTGCCATAGTCATTGGCTCCGATTGTAATGTGTCCACTTGCTGATCTC